>CM067525.1:2316279-2438779 GCA_034509495.1 Acestrorhynchus altus
ATTGCCACAGTGATAGATGTGCCACCATTCAGCGGAGTTTGGGAGAGGGTGCAATATCCATTAGTGCTGACATTTATACATGGTCACTCTCTCTCTCTCTCTCTCTCTCTCTCTCTCTCTCTCTCTCTCACTCTTTCACTCTCTCTCTCTCTCTCTCTCTCTCTCTCTCTCTCTCTCTCTCTCTGAATATACGTACATGAATACATTAGTCTGTTCCAGTATTAAACGCTGATCTTGGAAAAGGGCATATCATGTCAACACTTAATGTATTAACCTTTAGCATGTCCAAGAAAGCGGAGGTGATGGAGAGAAAGACAAAATATGCCCTCGAGGGCGTAAAATAAGTTTATCACTGCGGCCAGTTCTAGAGCGGACAGCACTGGAGTTGTCAGAGTTGATCATGTTAGTCATTAGTTGCCTTTATCACTGCAGGGGAAATGCGTGGACAATGGGTGTGTCCATCAGGCTCGTTTTCATTTTTACCCCAATTTTACGCCCCAATTAGGAGGTGGAGCCGACACTAGGAGGGATATTACGATGGTTATCAGATACCTCTGCAGGCTGCATCACACTGATTGTGATGTGGAGAGCATCATCTACCCACCCTGAGAGAGCATGGCCAACTGTGCCCTCTCAGACTCCGGATGCCGATGCCAAGAGGGATGATCCAGGATTCGATCATGGATTCTGTCTCATCTTATGTTATTTTACAATGGAAAAACAGTGTCTCCTCACTGTCCACTCTATTAGACTCTCCTAACGAGTGTCTCCACCAGATGTAAAGTCAGAGACAGAAGCTCATCTGTTTCTGCACAGTTTGTGTTGGTCGTCCTCTCGTCCTTCATCAGTGCTCACATGACGCTGCCCACAGGACGCCGTCGGCTGGACGTTTCTGGTTGACACTGAGGGGTTTAAGCAGCACTGCTGCGTCTGATCCAGTCATACCAGCACAACACACACTATCACATAATAGCTGCTCTGTGGTGGTCCTGTGGGGTCCTGATCATTGAAGATCAGGCTGAAAGAAGCATAATAAGGATGCATGGAAACAGATGGACTGCAGTCTGTAATAACAGAACGTGGTCAGTTGAGCTGATGAAATGGACAGTGGGTGTAGATTTAAGGCCATCACATTATCGGTGTACACTGATATAAAAGGACTTCGCTCATCACCCTTCCTCGTTCATCCTCAGAGCCTGAGAGAAGGTGCTGTGCGTGCAGGCTGCTGGTGGAATAGCACAGGCAGTGGTCAGCCTAATATATCGATCACTCCAGGCCTTTTTGCAGTAAATGCAAAATCGGCTCGTCCAATCAGTCTCTGCCGGCGCTGACCGCTGCCTTTTGTTGAAGTCTTTTGATCTTCCGCATTGTCACGCCAGACACTGTTCCTACGCTTGATTTATGAACAGGCCCGATCATTTGGAGCGTGGACGCTGGTCACTTCACTTCACATGCTTTTGCACGGACACCTCAAACAAAGGCAAACGACTGGATGCAGCTGAAACAGGCGCCTGCAGAGCAAGCAGAGCGTCTGCGCACGCACACACACACACACACACACACACACACACACACACACACACATATACATACATACAGTTTTCTTTCTTTATTGTAGCCTTTATTACTGCTCACTAATATTACCATAAATCTATAATATAATATTTATGATTTATTATAGCATTTATTCATCTATCGTTTTAATTATTCAAAGATGAAGATATTTATGTTTAAATACGTTCTTTTCAATCTTATATCAACAACATGATTAGCTTTAAAAGCAATCATAAATCATTATTATTATTATGAAACAAAGTTTGGATTTTGGAAAGTCTAAAGGGCAAAAGTTCATATTTATAATAATAATTAATAATTCATATTTACAGTTACTTGCAACCATCTTGTCTAAAGTCTGTCTAAAGTTTAGGAAAATTCTGACCAAAACCTGGCATCCACAGCAGGAGGTCTGACGTATCCACAGCTCTCGGCCTGGTGGAGGCCTCAAAAGATGGCAATGGTGCCTGAACAGACTGGATTTTGGAATATTTCCTGGCGTCTAAGTCTGCCAAAAACTGTCAGCCTGGGAAAATCACAAGGGAATCATCCTGAACACTAGTTAGATTAGTGTTGTTTTTTTTTCCTCTTCATCCAACAAACTGGACTTGCAAAGCTGACTCTGTTCTAGCAGATATATTGGCTTGACTTATCAGGCCTGTCAGCGAGCATATTGCTAGACCGATGCATCCTGCTGGACCACTTAAGCAGCGAAACGACTACAACAAGTAAAATAAAACGGAATAACAATGACTCGGCATTTCTATTTACTGCCGTAATCATTTACAAGTCGTTTGTCCTTTAGGCGCCGGAGATATCAATGAGCTGTTCACTTCATCGCACCAGCACAGCATTAGTGCGGCCCTGCCGTTTCAACCAGCGGGGGACGGTGTCCACTCCTGGCTGTTTCCGGTCTCGCGTCCAGAGCTCCTGACAGCTTAGGAACCACTGGTTTAAGCTGCGCGTTAAAGTACGTGCAGTACAGGACGGTAATGCATCACCACACCGGCATGTGCGCTGGGTAGAGCGGAGAGCGGGAAAGGTCAGAAAAAGAGAGGGACGGGATATTTATGGGCGATGTGAGCTAATGCGTCCGAGAAGAATGCCAACTAATGACAGAAACATAAAGTGCTAACTCGGCTTTGCTTATGCACCACTATTTACTACCTTCTGTTTCCTCAACGGATTGCAATGCGTAGCGAACTGAATTGACTCTTTCAGCACAGGCTGCCCCGAGAACTGGCCACACCATAGTTTTATCTAATTAGCCTATTAAGTGGACAGATAAAACATTTGCCCCAGGTAGCCAATTAACCAAGCCCTTCCAGGCAAATGCTTAATGGGTGTTTTTCCATTTGCAGCACAATCATAACCTATAAACTGTGCATACATTTAATTTTCCTGGTTTAATTAAAGCAGTTCTACGCTGCTGCCAGAACGTCCGAGTCTGGAACCTTTCCTTTACTGAGCGAATTTCCAGCGTAATCCACTGGGATCTATCTTTTGGAGACCGCTGTAAAAATAACAATAGCTTTTTTTCCTGGGATACGCGCTCGTTCCTTTGCCAATACAGTTACCTTTTGAGTGCAATTAGAACGCAGTGCTTTAATATATTAATGGCGCTTTTCCGCTCCATGGTACTTACCCTGCTCTACTCAACAGCCTTTCTGCTTTTCCATTAGGCAAACTCCAGACCTGGTACCTGGAACTTTGATTCATACCTGCTTTTTTGTGGCTCCAGGGACCAAAACATGATGTGTGACCCTTGCAGAACGTTGAGTGTCCGCAGCGACACTGCTGTGATATTGAGCAGATCGCTGCTGTCCAATGAAAGCAGCCATTTGTAGTTTTCTCCATGTTTCAGACCCTGAAGCTGTTCAGAGGTGTGGGGGTCCAGTGTCCCCTAACTGTGCATAAGTAGATTGACCAGAGGAGGTGGAGGGGGGATCCTCCCCAGGTTTCTTCCTGCACTGTCGCCCTTTGGTTTGCTCACTGGGGGGGTCTGTCTCTTATCCTTCGTTCCTGTGTTCTTCACCTTTCTATTTCTGGATTTCTCTGAAGCTGCTCGGTGACAACTTCGGGTTGTGAAGAGCGCTACACAAATAAACGTTGATTCGATTTGATTCTGGATGAATAGATCAAGAGAAACTAAACGATTTCATTATACAGTGACCACCATGGGCACATCTCCACTTTTCCATTTAGGTCTTATAAGAACCTTGGTGCGTTTACACCAGTTTGAGTGGAACTGAGGTTATGTCACAGATTTTTTAGATGTTCTAGAGTTGCTGTAGTCAAGGTTCACAGATAATGGATTTCTCGCAAACTGAGTTCCATGGTCACCAGGTTCACTGCTCTGTCTGAGGGACCTCAGAGCTCTGCTGCAGTTGGAAAGTGCCTCCAGATACCTTCTGATACCAAATACCACAACGTCTCGCTAAGGTCACCCCAGCCAAGGGTTGAAACAAAGTTCCACAGGCAGCAAAAGCTCCAGCTCCTTATCAAGATGCTCCCACCACCACGCTTAATGCTTAGGGTTGAAAGCCTGTTCTTTGTTCCTCCAAACATCTCTGAATCTTGACTTCTGATCTTATCAGAATTCTTATAGTGTCTGATTTGCGTATACGATACAAAAAGCGACCTGGTGCCTTAGCGACACGTCATATTTGGTGTAATAATCTGTCTCACACAAGAATTCAAAGCTTTTGGATTCAGATTTGGCTCATTTGTCCCTCCAGTGTGAACTAGAAGTAACTGAGATGGTCTAAGGTGTCCATCTCAACACTGCATTTATTGGTGAAATACATATTATAGGGGTTAATTCACGCAAAATAAAGAGGTCAATATCAAGCAGCATTTCAGTGGTTCAACTCTTAACTGTCAAGTCAGGGTGGGCTTATTTATTGGCTGAAGACCTGGAGCAGGTATATAAGGAGCAGGTGGAATGCTAAAATGTGGGGTCCTAGAACCACTAGAACAAAGTGATTCTATTTAAGACCATTTAAAATAAAACCAATGGAACCAAATGGGTAACAGGTAAAGGACTCGTTGCAGCGAAAAGACATAATGAGCTCAAATCGAACAAAACCAGATCAAAACCCGAGTGGCGACCCAGTCGAAGTCAGACCACATAACAATAACTCCCTCCAGATTGCGGCGCTTCCTTTTAATAGCAGCCTTATAATTCATTTCCAACAGTAATCAGACTGAATTTAGCCATAAATATCCAGCGCGTCCATAAATACCACTTTCTACTTATTCAAACTAACTCGGTTCTTGCTGCTTAAAAGCAAACTCAGATTAATGTTGTTTATGGTTCGCCGTTAACAAAATTATTTATCATTCAATAATGTTTTGATTTTGTGGTTTTTCTTCAGAGTGAAAGGAAACACGCAAATGCTATTAAGGCAGAGGCGCATGATTGGAAACAGTCTCGGCGGACTGGCTAGAAAGCCCCGCAACCCTGATGTTAGAAGTTACATTTAGATGCCAGGAAGACAAAAAAATGTTATATGCATGAACACACTCAAACTCAAACAAAACACAGGCCAGAATGTTCAGCAACAAGGTAACCGTTCAGTCCCAAAACACTGTACTGTAGCAACCCGTAAGCTTGGTGGTGGTAGCTTCATGCTCTATAGGTGTGATGGTCTAAACTGAGATGGTCTAATCTGAGATGGTCTAAACTGAGATGGTCTAAGGTGAGATGGTTTAAGCTGAGATGGTTTAAATTGAGATGGTCTAAGTTGAGATGGTCTAATCTGAGATGGTCTATGGTGAGATGGTTTAAGCTGAGATGGTCTAAGCTGAGATGGTTTAAGATGTCCATCTCATCACTGCATTTATTGGTGTAATATATGATCAATCTAATGTACAACCTGACTCATGTTCATCCAAAGTGGTTTTCCTCTAGCAATCTTTGATCTTCTAGTGCAGGGGTTCCCAACCCTGGTTGAGGAGAAAACCCCACCATGCTCTAATTGTCTACTTTCATTTCAAGGTGGGTTTATTAAATGGTTGATGATCTATGTCAGGTGAAATCCAACCAGGAGTCCTAGGTCCTAGAACAGAAGGCCACTTCATATCAAAAAAGGTCAGGTCGGACAGCGATTGAGTTGCTTGACCATGACCAGAGATGAGTTTGGAGTGAGGGTGAGGCTTCCAACCCCAAAAATGCTGTACTTTCTGTTAAGCATGATGGTGGTAGCTTCATGCTCTGGAGCGGTTTCATAGCAACTGGAATTTTGACCCCAAAAACTGTGGTCCAATTGTGCACTGAACCCTTTTTTTCCACTATTAAAGACGAGTGCTGTGCACTCATTCTGTCCCAGAAAAATCCGATATCGCCGAGACATTCACGTCCTGGGTGAGTGAATGGGAATGTCTGAATACTGTAAACGAGGACACTGTGGGAAAATTGAAGACCAATTTTCAAAATTGCCTCTATTGTAAACCTGTTGTGAAGAGAAGAACTTATGAAAGACAAATTCCTTTTTTCCCCCAAAGACAAAAACCAGTGTAGACAGATCTACAGAGGAGCCACTAACACTGGTGTAGCAGCTGCAGATGAACGAGAAAGAGACACACCAGCTCAGCGAGTGGCAGGGCTCAGCTAATGGGGTGATTAGAGCACCGAGGGAGCCATACACACACACACACACACACACACACACACACTGGGGTCATTATGGCAGTTGCAGTAGTAAGCAGATACAGGTCTTGTGTAAAGTAGTGTAGTAGACATAGTGGTACTTGAAAGTTTGTGAACCCTTTGTGGGTTTCGTACCAACTGCTCACTTCAGGTCCTTCTGCAATATTTCTTCTGGATTAAAGTCAACCTGGCCGTTCCAAAACACGAACTTTGTCCTTCTTTAACTATTATTTGGCAGAAAGACTTGTGTGAACGCTGGAGGGACTATGTCTCTCGGCTGGTGTGGGAACGCCTCGGGTACCCCCGGAGGAGCTGGCCGAGGTATCGGGGGAGAGGGAGCTCTGGGCATCCCTGCTCAGACTGCTGCCCCTGCAACCCGGCCCGGGATAAAGCGGAAGAAGACGGACGGATGGACGGACTTGTGTGCTTAGGATCGTTGCCTTGCTGAATGACCCATGTCTCTCTGTCTTAAACTACAGACAGAGAGACATATATGTTTTCCTCCATCTATGCACCCACAAACACACACACCCCCATATATATATATATATATATGAAGTGTATGTCTTTAGCTGTGGTGTCCGCTGTCTCCACGCTCATTTGTCAACCTGTACAAAGGCCACTGAACACCGCACTGTTATATATGATATTCATGAGTGCAGAACCTTCAGAGAGGGAATCTACAGACAAGCTGGAGCTCAGAATGTCATGGATAATGGAACAGGGCACAGGCTCGGCACCGGGTCAAACATACATGGACATATAAACACACATTCCCATTGAAAAAGAACAGGAAGACAAACAAGTCCTGCTTTCAGAGCCCAAGGGGTCAAATGGTTCATCCCTTTACAGGCTCTTCCCAATCAACACTTCCTACTTTATCCGAGTGGCTCCGTGCGCTGAGGGCCCGAGACAGAAACAGAGGTTTGGGTAATTGGCTGTGAGCAGCAATGCGCATCGTATTAGGATTATTCTCCATGGAAACCGTGTCCATGCATTCTTTTCCTTTCCTTTTTTTTTTTTGCAATTTACAACTTCATTCCTCTTCTTTGGTGCACACTTTCTGTCCTGGACTTTATCAGAGATGGAACATTACAGTGCCAAGAGACTGAGTGGCAGTGTGTGGGGGGTGCTTAGAGGCAGAGAGACAGAGAGACTGTGAGAGAAAGAGATGGGCAAAATGAGGGAAGTGGGCAGAAACAGGCCACCGACTGCCAACAAAACCCACAAGCCTCAGCATCCCTGTGGAACCAGCGGGACTTCATCCCCTCCCTTCTGCTTCATTAATCTACTAAGAGCGCAATGAGAGTGGGCTCGACTCCCACTGGCAGATTTGAGCCCAGAGATGAGGGGTCCAAACACTGACTGCCCAGTTCCGCCTGAACCCGCGAGGAAGGACGGATCAAACGTGCGAATAAAGTTCCTTGTGTTTAATTATAGCTTCTGTTTGGAATGTTTTCTGGCAAACCTCGATCAGCACAGCATCTATAGGTTCATTTAAGTCAACTCTGTCTAATCAGCCAAGACATGTTTGGAGTCCAAGTCCATATCATTTTCTACGGGGGTTATGAGGTCTACACAGCAATGAAAACTACTTTATGGAAGCATGCTGATTGAGAATCGGGACGTGTCCGGTCCCCAGCAGATGTCTAAGCTGGCCAACATCACACTAGATGCACTAGGGGTGCACTCAGAGAGAGCATGGCGGGTGGTGCTCTATCAGACTCTGGCTGCTGATGGCAGGTAGCGTGATTGGGAATTCAAATCAGCGATCCTCAGATCACAGAGCTAGAACATTAGAGCACTGAGCCACCCAGAGTCCCGCAGATGCCACCTTCTAAAGAGATCCACAGATGCAACCTTCAAATTGAGAGATGAGAAAAGTCACCAAGAAATGGGGACTCAAGGACAATGTACAAGTTCACACAATGAGAAAGAAAAAAACACCTTTCGTGACAAAACTGCAAAATGCAAACCACTGCTGATGGAGACGTACACAAAAACTTGTCTCACATTTGCCAAAAACATTTAGTTGACCCCCCGGACTGGGGAAAATATTCAGCAGAGGCTGTTGGAAGACATGGGTCCTGTTGGGTCTGGCTTTCAGCTAAATCCATAATGCCAACTGTCAAACATGGTGGTGGTAGTGTGGTGGTTTGATGGACAATCCTATCAGAAAATCCTGAAGAAGGTCTGTTCATCAGTTAATGACCTAAAGCTCAAGTGCATTTGGGTTATGCAACAAGACAACGACCTGGAGTACACAATAAGGAACAACAACTCTACAAAAAGTGGACCAAGACGTCACCTGGGGCTACATTAGCTTCATAGCAGCAGTTTAAAGCTAAAGAAACATCCTTTTCATGGCTGATAAAGATAACTTCAGCTGCCGCCATCCTTTCACTCAAACTTGGCTTACGCGAGTTCCCGGAGTTGCTGCAGTTGGGACTGTCCTCGCTCTGCACTTTAGTTGTGTGAACGTCGCATACACACACACACATACACACACTTCTGCAGTGGAGTGTGATGGACGAGAGGCCCACACACACACATCTCCCACTGATTATCAAACAGCGGCGGATACGAGAAACACTTTGAAATGGACGACCATTCCCATGGCGACAGCCAACCGCTGCCAGGAGATGAGAGCTATTTGCATGACAAGGAGCATGCTGTGTGCCTGGAGGCAAGCATGCACACACTTTCACACACTCACACATACACACACACACACACACACACACACACACACACACACATATAGAACTCTTGCTTTCAAGTGTGTGTCTGGGTGAATAAAGTGCTTGGTGTTAGAAGTTCATCCTGTGGGACACATTAGAGCTATATTCTTCTCAAAACGCAACAGAAGGAGGCTTCACAAGTAAAGCTACACAGCAACAACCTCACCATCAGCTGCCTTAGAAGAACAGTTCAGCAAAAATGGACACGTTCCTCCTCAGCAGACTAAACTCAGACTGCTATTGGTGTTTGTAGTGGAAAGCAAGCGCAGGTCAACTCAATGTCTGGTGGTACATGGATGCGATTCCAGTATCCGCCCATCCTGACCTTCTCTTCCCCACCTCCCAGCTACACCTCCTTCCCTCCAGCCCAATCTCCTTGGCTAGTGTGTGCGTCACAGACCACAACGGCCTCCTTGAGATCCAACGTTCAAGGACAAAACAAAACAAACCCGGTAATTGACGTTGTTTAGCCACCTCATAATGCATGATATTTCTGCTGTCGCCGAACAGTGGTGGTGCTACCTAGCAACAGCTCGCTTTTCATAACACAGGAAGGGAAAGAGGGGGTGTAGGTGGAAAAGAGAGCTGATGAAATGCGGTACATGTGAGCAGCGAGTGCAGTAGGGTAAAGGGAATAAACATTAGCGTTACGCATGGCCTCTCTCCTCGTCTACCCTGTAATAACTCCCTACTGTCACCAGCAACTTCCATCTTAGTCACAACCTGCAATCCACACTCGATCGCACTGAATTTCCACTCGTACAAATAGAGCCCAACGCGTCCTCTATGATTCACGCCTATTTCCCTATTTTCTAGATAGTGGAGGGTGTTCTGAGAGGCCTCTGCAAAAGGAGAATGCTAAACATGACAATATGAGCTGACGGGAGGCAAGAAACCAAGGCTACGGTTACAGAAACAATAGACTTGTTACAGCTGCAGAGATGCTTGTGTTGCTTTGAAGCTCATCGCCGTCTGAAGTCACGTTGGGCCTTGACGACTGTAGATGGCAGAAACAACAGTCAGCCACAGCAAGAGCTTGGGTTTGTTACGCCTTCATCGCTCGACACAAAAAAATCGAATATAATAATCCTGCACTTGAGCTCAGTTTATGCTGGAGCTTCTACACTATTAGTAAAGATATTAGTCTATCTGATCAGTCTGTATGCAGGTTGAGCATTGGCCCTGCCCCCTCTCTCTGATCAGTCAGAGTCTGTATGCAGGTTGATCATCAGCCCCGCCCCCTCTCTCTGATCATGAGTGATGGTACAAAAAGTGGCAATGGTTGACTTCACATGCATCTGACGAGGCATGTGCTCGTCCTCATCCTGCTAGTGTCAGAAGAACCCTATATGATGGGGGAACAGCACTGGTGAGGTTGGGGATTGGCGTTTCCAAATTGAGGGGAAAATCGGGACAATAGTTATTATAAAAGAACACATCTTGGCTCAGCGTCTGCCTTTGGTTGTAGTCAATCGGCCAAGCCAGATGAACAGGACCCAAGCATGAGGTCCCAGCTGCTGCCACCAGCCACTTCCTCACACATTCATTCACTGAACAGCTCCAAATATGGAAACCAATCAGTGATTTATATTGCATAAGCATGGAACTAATTCGTTTTAATGGGTGCACAAGGCCACAGCTGCATTATAGGCAGGGTGAAGCAGGGTTGGGTGTCGTCATGTAGAAGAGCACAGTGCAGATCCTTTAGGAGCAACAGACTGGCATAATCTCAGTCTGTGGCTCTGAATCCACAGTGGGAGATGCCTCCGAGCATCATCTGAGGTGAAGGATGAATCCCGCCGTGCAAATGAACCACAGACAGTGTACGACTGTTCGCAACTCGAACTACTGAGGCTCTTCCACGTTAAGCCTGATCTGCTTCTGTTTATGCCAATGCCAACATAAATGGGCATTATGCATAATTTGCAGCAGCGAGGCACATTTTCAGATGCTAACAAGCAGTTTAAGTGTCTGCAGTGAGGAAGTGTTTTAAAGCAGAAAATGAAAACAGCCCATGAGACGCTTTTCTCTCGGAACACAAGCAGCAGTTAGTACTTAGTGGGCCGTTCCTGCTTCAGGCTGGAAGGCCAGACCCTTCCCTGGTGAACACAGGTAGGACTGAGATGGGTGCCAGGATGAGGAGGAGCTTCATGTGTGGTCGTTCTCAGCACTGCAGTCACACGGACATGGTGGCGGTGTGTTAGTGTGTGTTCCGCTGGGACGAGTGGATGGGACGCAGCGGTGCTGCTGGAGTGTTTAAACACCTCAGTGTCACTGCTGGACTGAGAACATCGTCCTGTGGGCAGCGTCCTGTGAGCACTGATGAAGGACTAGAGGACGACCAACACAAACTGTGCAGAAACAGATGAGCTTCTGTCTCTGACTTTACATCTACGAGGTGGGGACACTCGGCAGGAGTGTCTAATAGAGTGGACAGTGAGTGGACACAGTGATTAAACACTCCAGCAGCACTACTGTTTGAAGTTTCTGTTCCATCTTAATATTTATATAATCACTGTAACGTCGGCTTGATGTTTTTCACACATTAGGGCCTCAGAGACGTCTGAAGCAGCTCTGACGTAATGTTTCTGCTGGTATAAAAAGTGCTTCAATAGAAAGAGCTGCACACATAAAGGAGGCCTTGAGTAAGTGTGTGTGTGTGTGTGTGTGTGTGTGTGTGTGTGTGTGTGTGTGTGTGTGTGTGTGTGTGTGTGTGTGTGTTTTGTGTATAAAGAAGTGCAGTGAAGCGAGAAATTGTGGTGACAGTATGTATGATATATGTGTGTGTGTGTGAAAAGTGTTTGTCTACTTGTGTATCTGTCTGTGTGTGTTTATGTGTGTGTGTGTGTGTGTGTGTGTGAGAGAGAGTGTGTGAATGCTTTTTACAGCCACAAGAATGAGGTGCTACATCACTTTGTTCCACTGACAGCTTTCTCCCTACACACACATGCTGAGCACATAGGCAACACACACACACACACACACACACGAACACACACACACACACACACACACACACACACACACACACACACACACACACACACACACACACACACACACTCACACACAGCCCACCTCTGCACTTCTCCTCAGTTAATACACCTTCAGCCAAGAGTAATGCCCCCCATGCCCCTCTCTCACAACACAACACTCAGAAGACCCCAGCTCAGTCTGCTAACCTCCAGCCACTTATCAAAGCATACTCCTTCTGTCACTCTCTCTCTCACACTCTCTCTCTCTCTCTCTCTCTCACTCTCTCTCTCACACACAAACATAAACACACACAAAGTATGTTGAGCTCTGACCAGGAGAAGACCTTTCTCACCGACTGTGTGCGTTCACTCCTGAACGCCCTGAACCCATTAAAGCCTTTAAACTGCAGACCTACGGGGCTACATATGAGTCCACATTTTAGCACTCTAACCAGCGTGACGATGAGAGTGTCACACTCTCCGAAATAAAGTCCAGCAGAACCATGAAACAGGCCACTTCCAAAACCCCCGAACTGTTACATAACAGTCTTGACTCACTAAGTGGTTCACTATGACAAAGAGGATCCAGGAGAAAACCTCTGCGTGCAAAAGAGGACACTGTCTTATTTAAACCTCAGACGTTAGTTTGGTTGGCACTTGATTGCTGAAGTGAGTGGGGTCACCATGGTGAGATCCAATGAGCTGTCAGAAGGTTGTAGATGCAGATGAGTCTGGAGAGGGATTTCAAAAGATCTCACAACAGCAACGTCACCACCAGATGCGAAAAGAAGAAAAGCCTTTTAAAAATCATCGATTTTTGTGTTTGAAATCATGTCAGATGTTCCCTAGAACCGTCTACCGTCTCCGACATCGACTGGAAGAACGACGTTCCCACTCCTCCATGTGGAATTCTTTCAGCTCTGTGATGTTTCAGCATCAGTCTTTGTACAGACGCTCTTACGTTCTCCTCAAACCCCCTCTGATACGATAAAGATCTCATAGTGGTTTCTATGGTGGAGAGATCTCCACACCCTGCTGCAGCAGAGCAGCTCCACACCATCACACTTCCACCACCATGCATAATCTGTGCAAGACGACTGAGCAAGAGTATCGTCCCCCCGAACACCAAACTATTTCCATGCAAATGATCTACTGGCTGTGTTTGAAATGAAACACAGATTGTTCCCTCAAAGCAGGTGCATCGTTGGAATATGGTCATTTAATTTCTCGTACAGGAAGTTATATATATTTATACTGATATTCACGATGCACTCATTCGAGATCACAATTTCATATTTTATATCCATTACAGTGAAGAGACATTTGAGTTTCCAGAAATCCAGAAACTGAAGATGTTAGAACATTTTAATTCACATTTGAATGGATTTCTAACCAACTTTCAAACCAAAAGGCTTGAAATAAATTGCTTTAAATGTTATTAAATAGATATAAAATGCTTTGTCCCCCACAGTGTTCTATTTTTCAGATGCATTCGTATTTCCCAGCCTCACGTTTTAACACGAGCAAGTGAATTACGAGGCTGTTTACAGGGTTAGACCCTTAACGACCCTTAATTCAGCCCCACTACCCCACTGGATCACGCACATTGAAAGTTCACAACTGAAACCTGGAAACAACGCTGTTCACTAATGTCCCTGCCAAAGCAGCGGGGACGGATGCTGTTATTTTAGCTGCCTCAGGTCCTGGGCTGCGGATGAAAGTGAAGTGGTGGAAATTTTAATCAGACGTCCTCCCAGCTCCACTGTAAAACCCGGCCGAGGAAAAGTTTTATTATCCTAAAACGGTGACCGCCAATTAGCTATAGTGCTGAACGTGGTGGAGGAGAGAGACGCTGTGCTCTGTTCCCGTAGTCTCTGAGCCAGCGCTCTCTGACACCTCTCAAATCACCGGCCCAGACAGCTAACTCTGAAGAGCCCTGCCCTGTGCCCTTTCTCTCTTCTCCCTCTCGCTCTCTTTTTCTTAACAACTTCCCTCCTCTCACCCCTCCACTCTCCTTCTGTCCATCTTCTCTCCTCTCTCCCTCTTAACAAGTTAGCAATCGCTCCAACCACAGTTCCTTCTGACTGCTGCTTAGGCCAAGCTTCTGCAATCACTTCAGCTTTACCTTCCACGTCACTTTTCCCATCCAATTTCTCTGCTCTGCAAAATTTGCTTCTTTCCACAGCCTCTGCTGACCACTCTGCTGACGTAAGAAGAGCATCTACGCAGTGTTTAGGTTTCAGGTTTAGGTTTTAGGGTTAGAGTAACGGTTAGAGTAAGGGTTAGGTTTAGGGTTTAGGTTTTAGGGTTATGGTTAGGGTTAGGTTTTAGAGACAACATGTGTTGGCAGGATGTCCTGCACATATTGCTGAGCCGTTAGCGTCCCTCGTATCACTACTAGGAGTGAAGGACTGTTAGATGCACTGGCTCCTCAGATCATCACTCCAGCAGTTGGAGCAATGTGTCGTTCCACATCAAAGGCAGGACTGAAGCCTCATCACAATGTCTGCAAACTCAATCCCAACAAGTTCAAGTCTTCATTGAAGACACCACTGAAACGACCGTCCTGCTTCTCTCAGTCCAATAATGTCCCCCCTCAAAGTCTGTCAAAGGGGCAAAATATGTGAGTGTGTCACAGAGGCACATCTAGCAGTCAACAATCTTTCACTAACTAATTAAAGTAGCTTCGTTAGAGAAACGGGGAAACACTTTTACAGCCTACTGTGTCAAGAGTCAGTGACTTATCAGACCACACCTGTAATCATTTACATACCAGTTGGAGACACGAGTTCCGCAGTAATCCAATGTTGTTTTTGTTGACATAACCTTGGCAGTCATACAATGACAATATCAAGCAAACGGAAATTTCTAAACACAATCAAAAATGGTTGCATGGTTATCTGCCCTCCATAAACATCTCTTTAGATATGAAGGTCCTTGTACCTCTTCTAGGATCGTAACCCCTCAAAGACGTGTGTCCAAACATTCTGCAAATCCTAGACTGAGACCCAAAAACATCCCATCAAGACAGTGACGAAGGCCTGGTGAGACAAATATTCTACAGTCTCTGCAGAGCGGGTTTCTAATTGTAGGCCAAACTACTGTCACAAAAAAAGAAGCTGGATTGTGCTTTTGGATTTTAGGAGATGCATTCGTTTAGAATTGTAAATGTCCTCCACATTTGTCCATTTCTGAAGCTGCCACTTCATTGCTCTAATTGCTGCTTTAAGAGTTTTCTGTCCTTTGCATTATGCAGAATCTCATGCAAAGCCTTTTCTCCACAGATATGTGGGGTGGAAATCTGCACTGCACATTGCTATATTAGACCTGAATGGACAGCTACTGATGATGTTCACAGTAAAGGGTATTGGACATCATCTCAAGGAAACTCAAGGTAAGACACCACATGCAACTATCTGTCCGGCTCCTGTCCCGAATGGTCCCTTCCATCAAACATACGGAAACGAAAGCTTGCTGTAGTTCTACCAGGAGATTCCGATGCCACACCTTCCTTCCTTCCTTAACCGATCAATTGCCCCACCTGTCTTTAAAAGGCCTTCGCTCACACCCCCTTTGGTGCTTTAAAGGTGCTGTGAATCCCATTAGTCCTCCAGCGGGTCGGCTCTGCCCCTACCTCTGTACCCGGCAGGATCTGAGATGGCCATATCGCTTCAGACCTGGCCCGATGCCAAAGATTAATTCATAACATCACTAAAGACTTTAACTCACAATCACCACTTTCGAATTCTACACCTTTGGTCTTAATAAATCGCTTGCTGCCACCTTCTCAGAGTCTTCTGCTTCCAATGTTTTTCTCTGTCAGGGGCTGCGTTGAACAAATTGTACCCATATGGACAAATATGGGTACAGAAGGGTGAAACAGGGTAGATTACCCATGCTGAAAATGGTAATAATATGTTCCCAGAGGACTTGACCACCGATAAATTACGCCACGCATTTAATAAGCTATCTGGGGCCGATATCACAGCCTCACTAGCTTCCATCTATTCACCTAATTAATTAGTGACGAAGGCAGCGCGGCGGCAGCTTGCTTTATTCCGTATTTGTACCGTGGTAAAAAGCCGTGCTCTAATTAGGAGAGATGATCTATTTTCCATAATGAGAATTGATGGATTTTCTTCTGCTCTGTGAAGCATTTTCTCTTTCCAACCACCCCCACCCTCTCCTTCTCTTCCCGCAGTACGTCTCCACCCTACCCCAAGTGCAAATCAGCCACTTCTATAAAAGCCACAAATGAGGCAGAGCGTTTGATTAATGGGCTTAATTTGCGGAGGATCTGACTCCACCACGATAGCCCACTTCACCTCCAAAGCTTTCTGATTATTAGATTTAGACTGTGTCAAGAAGTCAAACGGCTCAGAGACGAGTGTCCCCTCTGCCCCATCTTAAAACACTCTCCAGCTCTCTTTCCATCTCTTAACAACCAACACGACTGGTTTCTTCCTTGAAAACCCAAGCCAGTGGCGAGAACTTGGTGCGGTGCCAACGTGTACATTTGAACGACAGCGCCGGTTTAAAGAGTGCACCATAAATGCTAGCGTGGCTTATATCGAAGGGAAGTGAGTTGGAGTGTCTAGCATGCTTACCTTGCACATTGCTCACTTGCAAGTTTTGTACATTGTTAGTAGCTGTTGGGTTGCACTGGTGGTTATAAGAAAGACAACTCTTATTTGAGATCAGCCGAGACAGGTTGGCCGCTTATATTAGCTTCCAGAGTTCTGGTGCTACTTCAGCGATCGAGCAACGGACGCCATAATAGCCGCTCATTCAAGTTCAATGCGCATGTCTTCATTTGAATTAATTAACAACCATTTGCTTCAAACTAGGTCATGTCGCCTCAGAGTAAGCTTACATTATGTGGATTCAAGGCTTTTCTACTAACTCTCCCATGAAGGTCATACTTGTGCAAATGTAGAAAAGTGGTACACCACTCCAGAGTCCACTCCAAGGTCTTTTACCATCAAACTGGGGTCTTGATTTGCAGTTCTAGTAATTCTATGCACTTATTGTTGAAGATGTTCTTCTTTCCGGACCTCAAACTCGCCACCACACATTAACAGACAATTCTTAATTACATCACGAAAGGTTCGATGAAACTGAGCTGGAATGCATGCTCGGTGATTAGCCCCGCGGTCAGACACTGCGACTCCTTGATGGCTCCTGTAATCCTGGTGAAAATGAAAGCAAACCTCTGGGAGTGGACCTTTTACATATGCATGTCCATTTAGAATCATGAACTGCTTAGATGTATTACAAATAAAGGTCACATTCCAATGATAGCACGGGGCTCTGAGTGGCTCTGCAGCCTGAAGTTGTCTTTGAAGCCCAGATTATGCTGCTCGGCATTAGCAGCTGTAGTCCGAGAGAGCGCAATCGACTGGGCTTCTGGGTGGGTAGAAGGCACTCTCCCCATTTCACACCACTGTGTTGGAGCTGGGCAGCCGACACCTTCCTCAGAGCCCAGCAATGAGACGTTAGTGGCAGAAGAAGCTCCTGGTGTTGGTAGCATTGCATGTGATGGAGGGAGTCCACAGTTTTTTTATTATTTAAACTTTAATTGAAACCAGTGGCCTGGTAAGCAGCGACCTGGCATGACGTGGGTCATAACGCAGCAGAGTAGGGACACGAGTGGTCCAGATATGATTCAGAAAACATGGGACGTTTTTTATGTACTATATAGTCTTTCTTTCAGTAGACAGCACTGCCATATCTGTGCCAGACGTGGATCAGATATGTTTTGGTACATGTGGGCCAAATGTGCTTTTTCAATGTAGGCACTTTTGGCTCATATGCAGGTTGCCAGTGTTGACAGTGGCAGAGCAGCGCCGTGTTTATGCCAGACGTGGCCCAAATCTGCATGCTCTCTGCTTTCCTATCCAACAAATAAAAGGTTGAAGATTTGGAAGGAGACTAAGTGAAGGCAAGAAGGAGGTCCAGGGTCTCGTTTGTGTGTTATTTCACCAAAAAGAGAAAAACCCGTAACCCGATGGACTGTCTCTTGTAATCCGACCATACAAAAGCAGCCGCCGTGCTGAACAACTGAGTAAACACCGCCTCCGATGCTGGGGACAAAAAAACTGATTTAACCCCGCTTAATATTACACGAGATGTGCAGCTTTGATGATGTAAGCCGCAGTGAAACTAGGGCCTTCCCCAAGAGACTCCCCTACTTCCCTCAAGGCAAGAGGAGCTCCTTTTCCTGGACTTTGATCCTGTCTTCTCTTTATGGGTGCCATCGGTGGCAAGACTGCGTTCTTCTTCCTTCTTTCTTCGTGTAATTTGACAAACAGTACTACTAATGGAATATAAAATAGGGGGGAAGAGACGTGGAAATGAGGAGAAGATTGATACGCTTAAGAGGCTTGAAGGAGTTTAAAGAGATCGAACGTCAAACTTCAACCAATTCCTGCAGAACGAAATACATCTAACCAGGCGTATTTTAAATAGTGAGGTGTAGGACTGGTCAAGTGAACGATATTGCAATAAACATCGCCAGTCAATAAACCGTGAATCCCTAAATCCCACAGCCGCGTTGATGTCCTTCATTGGGATTAGAAAGGTCATTTATTAAAGACCCATTGATTTTGTGCTAAATTCTGAACCGTGATCCATAACAGTGTTATGACCTTGCCATGAGTCAATGCAGATGTCATGCTGTCGTGCTAGATTATATTAAATGCTTTAAGTGTTACAGTACCATTACTGCTGTCATGACACACGATAATGCTTGATATCCTTAAATAAAGTTGGATAAGCTGCCATGGCCAACACCGGAACAGTCCAGACTGAAAGCAGTAACAATAACATGACATACTGTCCTAAGAAGACGCTTCCTAATCGGCCAAGCCAATGCCAGGATAAGACATCTGTCATGACATGGCCACATTAGTGAGGTCAGGAACTGAGGTGATGATTAGTTCTATCAAAGGTCAATCACTCCAAAGACTAACTGTACAGCCCCACTGACCCCCAGAGCCCATTAATCGATGCCTAGCACTGGGCATGGTGACGTCCACTGATCCAGAGCATTCCGTTCAATTCTATAGTGTTTTAAAGCTGGATTTAGGATTTGAAAACCAGGTCAGCAGTAGATGCAGTGGACCTCTTGCGGCTGATTGTACCGACTGTATGGCCCAAGGTTTGACGATGGTCTCTCATGGTCCTGGCATCAGAAGCCGCGGTGAAGACACGGCTCTTATGGTGTCTACGGCTGAACGACTGGCATGGCTAAAGATTTTAAGGTTGTTTTTAAACTTGGAAGTTCAAGTGTCAAAAAGATCAGACTTGGGCCACTTTTACCTGTTGTGTGAACGCAGCCTTGGCCAGTAACACTGCATGGCCGGTTAGGATTTGCTGTCCCTGCAAAACCACGTGGTGGCCTTGAGGACATCAATTATGCACCTTAGCGTTGAAGTGCTGGCATTGAATGTTTCATAACTCGGCAAAATAACGTTCATCATCAGCCTTCATTTGACTCCACGGGGCACGGCTGGCTGATTTGTCGTGTCTAATTGTTCGATTGTTGAGGGAGAAACTAATGCAGCTTCTCCGCACTAAAGCACCTGGGCTGCCTTATTAAGAGGCTTTACTTGGTGTAAAGAATGCTGAATGGTGAGGAGAAGATAGAGGCAGGCGAATTCACGAAGGAGAAAGGATTATCGAGAGAGAGAGAGAGAGAGAGAGATGAGATGCAGGACCACCACTAAAAACCCTTCATCGACTGGCTCATTTCCTCTCCTCCATCTGGCGTGTCCCACCTCCACTCCACCACAGGGATACTGGGCGTGAGCTTAGTGCGGTTAGTGATTATCACCCCGGTTAACACCTGTGGATCCAGTAACCGCTGATGTGCTGTGAGGTGATGCTGCTGCAGCAGAAGGTGTGAGGAGGACCAGCTGACCAGAAAAGTCAGGAAATGCACACGGTCTGATCTCTACTTCAGGTCCAGCCACTGTCCAAAGATCTACTTATTCTCCGTCCTGCACTGGGGGACGTGGGATACGTCTCAGTACCAGTCCGCGGGTGTATAAATGTGTGTGTGGCGACATACAGGACAAGATCAATTCCTAAAATCACGGCACAGAACTTACAGAGGTGACTCAGTGGTTACAGCACTTGATTATCGACCACAAGGTTGTGGGTTCAATACCCAGGCCAGCTAATCTGCCACTGCTGGGCCCTTGAGCAGGGCACTTAACCCTCTGTGCTCGAGGGGGCTGTAGCATGGCTGACTCTGAGAGTTCTGTTTTACTGTGTAGGAGTTTAATGACAATAATTCAGTAGCCGATTGTGCCCTGAAGGAAGTGTTGGATTGCGGTGCTCTTTGTACCATATCTCTCGGTAGACGCCTCAGAACAAAGGTTCCTAATGGTGTCCTGTGATGATCCATCCCAGGCAGCTTGAATGTTCTCACTCAGTTCTGCAGATGGTGTGGTAGGGGTCGAGCGTTGATAGAGCGTCCCACACATTTTCAATCAGGGACAGGTCTGGAGATCAGACCGACCCCATTAGTATCTGTGTCTTCAAGACGAGGTCTTGAGTATGTGGACATACTCCAGTTCCCTCCCGGCTCCCCAAAAATGCAGATGGTAGGCGAACTATCTGTGCTAAACTGTCTGGTGCAGCTGCAGATGTCGAGCCTATTTCTGTAAACGTTCTTTAAACACTGATATTTCCGTCTGTCTTTGCCATATTTGGGCTGTCTAAATTTATTATTCCTTCCTTGTCCGTCGCCTCCGTCTGACCCCATCTGCCGCTCTCAAAGGAAAACTCGCCTATCGATTACAAAGAAGTAATTTTCCATTTGATATGACCACTCCAGGAGACTAAGAGCTTTCATCAGTATTCATCTCAACAGACCATGGCAGGCAAATTAATTTCAATAGACAAAGAATTGCGGGGCTGCCTGCGTTGGACCTTTCTATCAATAAAAGAGTGCGGGATCTGGTCTAAAATAACCACCATGATGTGCTGGTTATTGAGCTGGATCATGCTACTCTATCAAGTACATACAGTCTGCAGCGTCTCTGCTCTAATTAGCTTGTCTGAATAGAAGCTCCTGCAAAGAACAGTGGAGGAACCTGTGAGTGTGATGGGATGGACTTTAATTTGAGCGGGACGGCTCAGGCTGCAGGATAAGGTGGGGGAGAGGCGAGAGAGTGGGAGAGGTAGAGGAAATGGAGATAGATTTTAATTTAAGTGGGATGGCACAGGTAGTGACAGAGACAGAAAGAGGGACAGAGAGAGGGAGAGTGAGCGAGCGAGAGAGAGAGAGAGAGAGAGAGGAAATGGAGATGGACTTTAATTTGAGTGTGATGGCACAGGGGAAACAGTGACTCGGGGGCAGAAGCACTTGAGCCGCAGGCATCTGCCCACCAATAAACTCTGCACATTTCACCTCCACGCGACACATTTTCCTGTCCTCTCTCACTTTTCCCCATACACACTTACACACACTTACCCCGCACTCAGAGCCATGCAATCAGCCCGCTCCCGCTTAGCCAGCCGCTTTTTTCCCCTTCGAGAGTCAGAAAACATTTTTTGCTGAGGAGATGTATTTGGAATCAGACCCTACATTCAGGCCCGTAATCTCCAGCCCAGGTTTGTTGAAGATCGGTCGGCAGGTCTGGACACTTTTGTTCATCTTCAATCAAATGAAAAGCCGATCTGATCAATATTTATTGATTTACTCATACAGAAGTGGTGTCTCTCAGTACGGCGTCGGGTTTGACGCAACACGCCGGACGTCTCTGCATGGAGGTGTAGAGGTTCCTAATGGTGTCCTGTGATGATCCATCCCATGCAGCTTGAATGTTCTCACTCAGTTCTGCAGATGGTGTGGTAGGGGTGGAGTGTTGATAGAGCGTCCAATAGCATCCACACATTTTCAATCAGGGACAGGTCTGGAGATGAGCCCGACCACGGCGTAGTATCTGTGTCTTCAAGAGATTGGGGGAGGGGTTTATGAAACTGATATCTCCAGATCAACAGGGTTAGTGTAACGAAGTGCGTAAAGATATATAAAATTATACAATAGCAGTCAAAACAGTTTGCCGATCCAGACTGTCCTGGCTTCCACATTACATTATGGTAATGAGGTCCTGCAACCAGTGGTCCGACTTTTTCTGAACACAGTATCCGTATCTTCGAGGCGAGATCTTGAGATGGCAGCAGTAGGTGCCGTCTCAAGATCTCGCCTCGAAGATACGGATACTGTGTTCAGAAAAAGTCGGACCACTGGTTGCAGGACCTCATTACCATAATGTAATGTGGAAGCCAGGACAGTCTGGATCGGCAAACTGTTTTGACTGCTATTGTATAATTTTATATATCTTTACGCACTTCGTTACACTAACCCTGTTGATCTGGAGATATCAGTTTCATAAACCCCTCCCCCACCCCCACCCGAGCTCTAACACATCCCCCCGCCATTCAATTCCCTTGATAATCCACAAAGGAAATTGCTAGGAAACCAAACTTTGAAAGCAAGAATTTCACATTTCAGACACTTCATAAAGAGCATTCTGCTAGAGCAGCTTAAGAACACTTAAGAGGAGCGCAGGAGGTCAGATTCGAAGGCGAAATGAAAACAGCAGTGGAGGAAGAAGAAAAGGAAAAGAATAAAGGCACTACAGAAGCCGAACAAGGAAGAATGGCTCTGAAGTCAGATTCCGCAGGTCTCACGGGAACATATGACATAATCACGTTCTAATGCAAGCTTTCATCTTACATTACATGATATCACATTACGGAATGTTGTTCACAGTACAGGATACCAGGCCTTTTCCTTTTCTCTTAGTTATTCCTAATCTGCCTTAATCCACTTCAGACTCGTATCTTCAAAACAGGGCATAATCCCTCTGCTGGTGCAATTCCAGAAGGACTCGGTGCAATAATTAAGACTGTAATCAGCGGCGAGGTAACAGTGTGGAACACTGGCTTGTGAATTCTGGGCTCTGGGTGGCTTCTCAGCTGCTGCTGCAGCACATCTTCTTATCTGCTGTCTTTGGCCATGACAGTGGGTTGTGGATGTCTATGTGCATGTCTTTTTGTGCAATATTGAGGTGGTGGGTGGGGGGGTGGCTGTAGCTCCCAGTTTTTAAAGAATGCTGATGCTCCTTATTTCTACTCTCACTGTCCATCCTATCAGCTCCTCTGACCACACAGGACCACGTTGTAGAGCTATAATTCCAGACTGTAGTTCATCTGCTTCTCTGCAGACTTTATTCTCCTCCTTTCACCCTGATCTTCAATGATCAGGACCACCACAGGACCACCACAGAGCAGCTATTATGTGGGTGCAGGGACGCTAGTACGAGTGGATCAGACACAGCAGTGCTGCTGGAGTGTTTAAACACAGTTGCTCCACCTTGCAGATGTGAAGTCAGAGACAGAAGCGCTCCAGGAACGTCCTTCCCAATAGCACTGCAGTCGTTCTGGGAGCAGATGTTTTCTGAAGCCTTTTTGACAGGAATGATATATCTGTTCTTATTGTTCCACACTACATTACACATTCAGGCTGAACGCTTGCTCTTCTCGCTTGGGTCACTCTCTCGTTCTTCTTTTTCCGGACCTTAAAAAAGTGATGCCACTTTGTCTTCACACTAAAGACAACATCTAGGACGTTATATTGACAGGCAGTTCCATTACGGTTCCTCAGATCCTGTCCCGGACTGGACAAAACCTCCGTTAGCTGCCGCTCCCCTGGACTGACATCTGGAGTGCGAACAATAGAGCTGCCGGCCCTCCCCTGCCCTCCCCCCTTGCTCTGTCCCGCTAACCGCTCACCAGGGAACAGGGCCTTACATAATGGCCAGCTAAACAGCATTTACTGCCTCCTCAATTGGATACGAAAGGGCTAATTCCATGGGCCAGCTTTCCGATCTCTTCTAATAGCCCTTAACATAGCCAGCCAAGCCGCCCCCCAAGCAGTGGCCTTTCAATTTGGACAGCTTTAGATCGCTAGATTCAGATATTCAATTACTGGATATTAACTGGTACAAACAAATGTGTTCGGCGCCATCGCAGCGGACGATAATGATAAGAGGCAAGACGTTGGGCTTTTATTGGCATGGGGTTTGGGGAGGGTGGGCCAGGCTGGAATGGAACAACACGAAATCTGTGGACTATGAAATAGAAATTAACTGTCTGGTTCAATGCTTAATGGGCCTCACTATTCAAAGTGTTATTGCAGTTAGATAAGAGACATACTTGCATACACACACACACACACACACACACACACACACACACAAAGACAGTGGCAAGACGGAGTCTCCAGAGAACGAAGTGGTTATAATTATTTCGCTTATATGTGTGGATCAAGCACTGCAGGGTAAACAAGTGTGCATGAATGCCAACGGGAGTTTGTGTGTGTGTGTGTGTGTGTGTGTGTGTGTGTGTGTGTGTGTGTGTGTGTGTGTGTGTGTGTGTGTGGGCAGCTCTTGTGTAACGGACTGAGCGAGTACACAGCAATCAGTTAAATTAAACATGAGACATGATCTAACACACCGAGCTGCAGACGCTGAAGTTACATTTATTGTTGCTTTCTAGCAGAGCATGGAAAGTCTTCTGGAGTGACATTTCAGACATGACAACATTTCGGAATACCGTGAATGCTTGGAATACTCGTCACAGCTTAAAAGGTCGGTCTCGGGTCTCTTCTAACCCACAAACTCATTTGCCCTCTTCATATCCTGCCGAGTCCTTTGGATTTAGGTGTTTAAAGAGGGAATCCATAGATCTTCAAGATCGACTGCTAGTGGTGGTGATAGGAAATAGACATCGTTGATGCCACTTTGGCAGAGATGAGTATTTCAGGTCCATCAAGACCGCAAGTCCAACAAGACGATGCTTGTCCACACAGTGCTGCCGTCACAAGATCTCGTCTTGAAGACACAGATACTACGCCGTGGTCGGTCTCATCTCCAGACCTGTCCCTGCTTGAAAATGTGTGGGACGCTATTGGACGCTCTATCAACACTCCACCCCTACCACACCATCTGCAGAACTGAGTGAGAACATTCAAGCTACATGGGATGGATCATCACAGGACACCATTAGGAACCTCTACACCTCCATGCAGAGACGTCTGGCGTGTTGCCTTAAACCCGACGCCGTACTGAGAGACACCACTTCTGTACGAGTAGATCAATAAATACTGATCAGATAAAACTACATGTATCATTATTTATTGTTCGTTTGTCTTCCTTCCCAATAGAACTGCAATCCCACACGTCCTTCCACATGCATCTCTTTTTAGTGGTGAGTGTATTAATGGTGAGTGTATTATGTAGGTAATATGGGAATAAATGTGCTTTTATGGATGTTCAACAGTGGTTACAATGTGTTCTATTGATTTTGATGAGCGCCAGCTGTTTTAACCCCCAAGACGCGACGACTAATGGATGAACTAATGGACGATAAACCATAACTCTCTTTAAAGGACCCTTCCAACCGAACGCTCTCACTCCCTGTGGTTTGGAATCTCACAGGGATGTGCTGGGGTGAACGCAATGCACCCCTCCAAAGAAAGGCAGGAATATCTGAGGTTTAAAGAAGACAGGCTCCTCCAAGATCCTTCTAATCACCTGAAGCTGATTCTAATTTTGAGACCTCATAAATGTGGGGGTGTCCTAATAATATTGCATTTCTACTAATCACTTTTTGCAAACGACTTTTCAAAGACATTTCTTCAGTTGTGTTTACTGAAATGTCCTCCGTCTCTCGACGCTGTTCAAGTGCAGATCAAATCACACGTTTGTCATGATGGCATGTGGCACAGTATCTACCACACCATCAACCTACAGTCATTAGGAGCCACATTCTCCAGCATGTTGAGGCACAATCTGTTATATAAGAGGCAAACGTCATATGAGAGTTGAACTAATTCTATTTCATTTCGATGCACTGATGCATGTTTACGCCTCAGCCAAGAGGGCCGAGATTAGAACGAGCCAGCTCAATCATCATGTGCTCCACTGTGCTTGCTCATCACACGACTACAAGATCATCAAGAATAACACTGCGTCAGCACCTGCTTTGCGCAGCACGTGCCTGGCTGATTGAGGTGAAGCGGTTGTCAATTCTGCAATTGGCTGTCAGCCCCCGGTATCGGCGGTTTAGGGCCGGGTTTATAGCTATGTCTTTGATTGATCTACGCAATAAAGGCTCCTGTAAAATGGTTGGTTGTTACCTTGAAAGTGCCAGTTATCCGCTGATCCAGTCAAACTATCGATCTCCTCACACCACGGTGCGTTTTAATGACCAGGAGCCATATATTACCACAATCAGAGGCCTTTGCGATTGGACTGTTAATGGAATGTTCCTAAGCAAGTGTTGCCGAGATGTTACAACATGCCACGGTCAGGAAATTCAAAAAGGTTATTAGAAGGTTATTAATAAAGTGGAGGGTCAGTAATATTAGCGACACCATCTCAAAATAGCTACTGAAGGTCAATGCTTAGGAAGGAGAAGAAACATCTGCTGGAGGCCACAGACATGACTGTTAATCTTTTGGTCAGGGAAGTGCTCACACTGCAAGATTTCCTGATTTGTTGAGAGTCGGTGTGGGTGGGCAAAATGTGCTGCTGCACTACAGTCTCCAATCTCTCCTGCAATTCTGCCGCATCAATGGGATACGTGCCTTCAGCATTGTTCAGAGCGGAAGATCCTTCACAAAAGGACTTGTCAGAAGCTAATCATCGCTTCTCCAACATGTCAGCAAAGCATCTTCCTCCTGCTTACTCTACAAGCCTGCCCAGGCAACAGAAACACCAGGCTTCTACCGTTACAAACACCTGGTAGACACAGCGAACACAGGGTGTGCTATGATAGTACATTCAGAGGTGAAGCCAAGCCCTGCTGCTACCTGTCGGTCTCCGGGGGCGGCCTGTGGAGCCCACATGACTGGGATTTACTGAAGGCAGTTTACATAATGCACATTAAAAGTGGGAAAAAATCCAGGTAAACGTAGTTTTTGCTGTTCATTTTCAATTCAGAAGACAATGTTAGTAAATATAAAATGGCGATTTACTGTTTGGCATTACAACTCATCCACGCTAGGAAAAGTAAGGGAACTCCACTAATTAGACACAGTGTTGAGGAGGAATTCTGGACCTTTCTTCCCTGAAATATGTTTCAGGTCAGTTCAGTAACATTTCTGGACGCTCTGCGTGTCCAGCTCTCGTTAGGTCATGCCACAACATCTCGACGGGGTTAAGGTCAGGTCTCTGACTCGGCCACTTCAACACACAGATCTTCTTCAGATGATTCACTTGTGTGTTTTGGGTCACTGTGTACTTGACTCAAATACACACTGACTCTTCAGCTCGATCACATGGACCGCTGCCCTAAAAATTTCCTTCTCAAATGTCTAAAATGTGTTTTATGGTTTTGTTCCCTCCTGATGCCTTATAATGTTGGGCATCTGGGTAAAAAAGGCTCTACTTTAGTCCAGAACCGTTTCCCCGAAGCACCATGGAACATCCAGGTGGTTTAGTTGAGATGAGCCACAGTTTTTTTTCTATGTGCTAAACTTTTGAGAAGCAAAGTAAAGCCCTTTGCTGATCCAAAAGCACCCACTCCCTCCTTCACAAAAAGCAATGGTACTTCAACTAGCTGCTAGATTTCCTCAGAGGCCAATAACTCTGGCTGGAAAAGGGCACCGAGTCGACCTGCAGGCCCGGGTCAGCGCAAATATACTTGTTCCAATGGCCATCCATCGCTGCCAGGACACCGTTTAATGCACTTGGCCCCTACGGGATAATATTTACTGCTTGCAGCAGTGCGTCTCAGGCCACCAAGCCCGAAGGCCAATTCAATATTGGTTACCTTCAGGTCGATATTGATTCTGCATAATCATTAGGGAAGGGCTTTTTTGTCTCCCCTCTTCCTCATTTCCTGTCCACCCAGGGAAGGTCAGCGCTTTAAATTTAAGGCTCACCAACTTTATGAAGCAAATCTCTGCTTGAAGTTGCAGGGCCACGAGAGGGACAGATGGGATTGTGTTAGTCAGGGAGAGAAGACCTGCTCAGCTGCAAGAGGTAGAAAATACGCTCTTCACCGAATAAAAGTGAAGACGTCAAAACTATGAAATAACACACGTGGAATCATGCTGTGACTGAAACAGCGTTGAAGAAATCCCTGGTTGGTTTGAAAGTGGGTGCACGACTATCTGTGAAGTGCTGATACCTTTGTACCTTCAGCATTTGAAAAGTTGCAGCTGTAGAAATTAAACTGTTTATTGTAATTAATAGACTTTTCTGGTAGGAAAGAAGGTTAGGACACCCGACCTGGTATCTCCTTCTTTGTCTTTTGTCTGTTAGATGTTTCTAGAACCATCTACAGTCTCTAACTTGGACTGGAAGACAGACGTTCCCACTCCTCCATGTGGAATTCTTTCAGCTCCATGATGTTTCAGCGTCAGTCTTTGTACAGACGCTCTTACGTTCTCCTCAAACCCCCTCTGATACCATAAAGATCTCATAGTGGTTTCTATGATGGAGAGATCTCCACACCCTGCTGCAGCAGAGCAGCTCCAAACCATCACACTTCCACCACCATGCTTCACAGCTGGTAAAGCACACTGTTCCAGAAGTCCTGCTCTTTGTCCAGATGTTTTCTGGAGAACTTTAGTCTTCTCCTGATGTTTTCCTCCTTAAACTTCTCCCATGAATATCAAACTTGGTCTTTCTGATTGTAGAAGCTGCACTTTAACATCAGCTATGTTAAGAGCTTCCTGTACGTCTGTGATGACATTTTAGGATTGTTGGATCTTCTTTACTCATCTTGTGGTTCTGCTCTTGGGCTGAACTTGCTAGGACGGTCTGATCTGGTCATGTGGGCAGTTGCATTAAATGTTCTCCACTTGTAAATGATGTTCCGGACAGTGGAACGGCTGGTTTCTAATTGAGATCTTTTTAAATCCCTTTCCTTAAACACCTTAATGAAGGCCTCAGAGAGCTCTTTGACTCTGGCCATGTTGATCCTACTCCAACAATCCAGAGCAAACCAAACTAATGCTATTAAATAACATAACTATTATTTAACTCATTAAATAAGACAGGCTACTCCAAAGTCCTCTCTAAGGATGTGCTGCACCTGAACGTTTTCCTCAACAATTGTATTTCTATTAATTACATTTTACAAATGATGTTAAAAAGACATTTTTTTAAGTTGGACGTGTTCAGTTTTAAGCAGAACTTTGTTGGAAACCGCTGGTCATAGCAGGTTATTGAGTTTTCCAACAACTTTTTTTCAGGCTATACTTCAGTCCTGAACAATGAGTCAGAAAACTTTGGAAGTCCTGCTGTGAAAGCATTTTTCGATAAGAATAACAGTTAAAATAGTACTTTTCACGTTAATGAGAAATCCAGCTTATGCATGCATCGCCGCTTTGTTTCGCTCAGCGCAAAGACAAAAACTCCCCGTAGATGTGCAAAGATCAACACAATGCATTATTAATAAAGCATTCAAATAGTAATAAAAAATACCAAAAAAGAGATAAAAACAACCAAAAAATCAGTGGGAAAAGGGTGGATCTTTAAAAGTATTCAAATATATGCAAACAAAAGCCTTACAAGAGGATAAAACGTTATCAGGGGACGCTGTACAAACAGACTGCACATAAACCAAGGGCTACTGAGACCTCAAATTAATGAAGAAAAGCAAAGAGTGTGTGTGGCCCACTGGGGGATTGGGCTTAAAGCTCAAACTTGACGGTTGGGGGGGTTGTTGGAAGCCACGGCAGGAGATGGGTGAGCTCTTCTTCTGAAGACACATTATCGTACAGCGGAAATGATAACAATGGATTTTACTACGAGAGCACAGAGGTCATGAGATCGTATATTCCATCTTACGACTCATTCGGCTGAACATCGGACGCCAGCGTGGAATTAATTACTTCTCCAAAGGGATCTAAGAAGGTTTGGTTGCTATATAAGTTTGCCAATAATAGCTATTCAACATCACTATCCGTATTCAGGTTCTTATGAGGCCTCACATGAAATGTCCTGCCAAAAGGTTGCTGCATGGAGGGTCCAAAGACCAGAGGAGAATGAAGGAGAAGAGCCCATCCCAGGCTTCCTTTCCTCACGTAGCCTGGAGGCAGTTCTCAAAAATTCAGAAAAGTAGCAGCCAACAGTGTCTCAAACTGGGAGGTCAAAACTGGATTGAGTCAGCGTCAGTGTCCGAGGTCTTGATCTGGAACAGGGTTGAGGTCAGTGATCGTGAAACCACAACCAGACCACCATTTGTCCAAATGCTTGTGGATACCCCTTCCAATGAAAGCTACTTAAAAAATGGTATTTAAACTGGGATTGAAACTGAGTTACCTGCACATACTGGGTTACTTGTCAAGCAGAGTCAAGTATATGTACAGGTACCTCATGCAGTGGAAAAGGAACCAGGTATCAGGAACCAAAAAGTGCACAGAGTCAAGTAGAGTTGAATTGTAGATGTCTAGGTGTCTCATGCAGAGAATAAGAGCCCTAAGCAAGGTCCCGCAAAGATCTCCAGCATCAGTCCTGGTCCATGCAATGACGATGACTACTCACACCTCAAAGAGAAGATAACAGAACGAGAACCTCAGTTGGAATGAACATCCTTTTTAGCTTGTGTGTTTCAATTAACCAAAGCATGTCAAGGTTTTGGTCAGTGGTAATGCAATTACCGGACGGCGGAATGGTGTTAATGAGCAAAAGATAAATAGGGGAGAGCGTCAATTAAGAGAGGCTGAGACGCGGTGAGCCAGCAGGGGCGCAGAGCGCTTTGAAGAGAGTGTGGCCTCCAGAGAGCTCGGGCAGGTCAGACTGAGGCTCTCATCATTATCCACTGCTCACGTTTAATGAGCAAGAAGCTGCCCCTCACTTTTGATCTGCGGTCAGCTCTGCGGTTTCGTTCGGGGCACTCGAGAGTGGGAGCTGGGGCAGAAGAACTGATCCGAGAACAGGGAAAGGATAAAAAAAACATTGTGCTCAGCAAGAGAAGGTCTGGATGCTGATTCTGATTTACACAAGGCCTGGGGTTTGTAGGACACTGTGTTCCTTAAGGTAAAAAAGAAGTTTCTACCAGCAGCTTCTCAAACCCTTACTCGGAGTCTGAAAATGGGTTGTCGTTACACCACTTTTGGTAGGTACTGCATACCAGGAACATCCCATGAGACCTGCCTGATGTTCTGGATATGTTCTATTCCAGTTGTCTGGAATATCCTAAGGAAGTTCATGATGGGGAGTCCTATGGGGGGAGAAAACAGGGAACTGATTTATGTATTGGATTGTGGTATCTGGCACCAAGATGTTAGCAGCAGATCCATAAAAAGGTGTGGCCTCTAGGAGCATCAATGAGCCTTGGACTTCATTACCCTGTCACCAGTTCACTGGTTGTAATTGGGTCACTTTTGGTAGGTTCTGACCATTTTATAGTGGGAACACCTCACAAGACCTGCTTAATGTTTTGGAGACATTCTGACCAGTCCCCGAGCCATCACAGTTTGGCTCTGGTGAAAGAATCTCAGATCCATTTTTCCTGCCTTCAACACATTTCAGGAACTGACCATTTGAGAGATTCCACAACACTTCTGAAGGTGTCCTGTGGTATCTGGCACCGATATGTTAGTAACAAATCCTTTACGTCCTCTAAGTTCTGAGGTTGAACCAGGAACGTCCCACAAGATCTGCTGTTTTGGAGATGTTCTGAGTCTGATTCATCTCAGACCCACCTTATTATGTAGAAATCACACAGAACCATTGACCTCACTTGTGTTAGGTTTTAATGTTATGGCAGGTTGGTTTATGTGGAGGTCAAATAAAAAGAAGTGGGGAGAGAGAGAGAGAGTGGAGCACTCCCCCTCTTCAATTTTATTAACACATCTCCAGCCTCCAATGCAATCTTGGCTAATTAAGGTCGCATAATCCACATCATAAATATTTCCCTAAACTCGCTCACAAGGACTGCAGGACTCACTCTCTCTCTCTCTCTCTCTCTCTCTCTCTCTCTCTCTCTCTCTCTCTCCCTCTCCCTCTCTCTCTCCCTCTCTCTCTCCCTCTCTCTGCCAATAAACGCACACATCTGGTAATTAGCGTGCTCCTTGGCCTGATCAGGAGGAGATGGAGAGAGATGAGATCAGGAACTGCTCTCACACTCCTCGTACAGGCTGATCAAATGGCAAGACAAAGTCTTATCCACCACCAAAAACAAGCCCAGTGACAGAAAACAACACCGCGCACAGCAATCAGCCTGCTGTTTTACTCCACACTTCCCCGTCCACTCCATTGATCAGCACAGCCTCCAGCCAGTCCAGCTTTCCGGCACGTAGTATGAACACGAGGTTTCCACTTCCACTTTTAGTCTTATAAATAAAAGGTGCTTCAGTTGGTTTGTCCAGCAGTGTCATAGAAGAACCAGAGATCCTTGAGTGACCATCACCCTGTTGCTGGCTCACCAGCTGTTCTTGGGCCACTTTTGGTAATTACTGACTACTATATATTGGGATGGTGTAGTATAACATAACACCCTCAGTGAGTCACCACACCATGTGGGACACTGGGGTTCGATTCCCAGTCTGGGCAACTATGTTGTGCCCCACCAATAAGAGTCCTTGGGCAAAACTCCTGTTGTGAGGTTTGGCCTCCATGAGCATCAATAAGCCTTGAACGACCATCACCCTGGTCACCCTGACCATCATGTTGCTGGTTCACCACTTGTCCTTGGGCCACTTTTGGTAGGTTTTAACCACTGCGTATCTGGGACACAAGTCCTGCCTGATGTTTTGGAGATGCTCTGACCCAGCGAACCACATCCTTATGTTGACCCAAAAAAGAGGAATGTTTCTGAAAAATCTCCTTGGATTTGGATTCCTCAGTACGGGTCAGGAAAAAATTCTTCAGTTGTCACCATCTGGATAAATCCGGCAGATTTCGAGCTGGACAGCCAAAGCAAAATGTGAGTAAGGAGTGTGTGTGACACCATGATTCAGCTCAGTCAAATACTATTGTGTCTATGACCCCCTCATACTCAGGAGATCACACTGTCCCACTTAAGACACTTAAACTAGGTCTGCTGGCACCAAACCTACTTCTGGTAGCACTCAGGAAGGACCCAGCGTCCTCCTTCCTCCTGCCCTTGCCAAAACCTAACATTGAGCCCAAACTGATGTAAACTCTTAGACGTGGAATAAAAAAAGGTTCATTAATTATTTTACCTCCTTTAATCTATAATTACAGATTTCAGTAGCTCTTCTGTTTCTCTGCAGACTTTATTCTCCTCCTTTCACCCTGATCTTCAATGATGATGCTGGTACGAGTGGATCAGGCGCAGCAGTGCTGCTGGAGTGTTTAAACCCCTCAGTGCCACTGCTGGACCGAGAACAGTCCACCAACCAGAAACATCCAGCCGACAGCTTCCTGTGAGCACTGATGAAGGACTAGAGGACGACCAACACAAACTGTGCAGAAACAGATGAGCTTCTGTCTCTGACTTTACATCTACAAGGTGGAGACACTCGGTAGGTGTCTCATAGAGTGGCCACAGTGTTTAAACACACCACCTTCATGTCAGTGTGACTGCAGTTCTGAGAATGACCCACCACCCACATAATATCTGCTCTGTGGTGGTCCTGTGGGGTCCTGATCATTGAAGATCAGGGTGGAAGGAGGAGAATAAAGTATCAGAGAACTCCCCACATGCCACAGCTCCCGGTGCAGTTACGGAAACAGTGGTTCAGTTAATGCGAGACATAAAACTCAGATGTCCAGGATACTTAAAAGAATAACAGAGATTAGCGAGTGAGCCAGTTCTCCTCTGACAGTCTGCTGTGAAAAGTCTTACTGTGTACATGTGAGTGTGTGTGTGTGTGTGTGTGTGTGTGTGTGTGTGAGTGTGTGTGTGTATGTGTCACTGGCCTTACCCTAATAGCCTTCATCCTCACAGTGTCACAGCACTGCAAATAATTTAACAAGCTCTTACACAGACAGCAGCAGCCATTAAGGCATTATACGAGCAGGGAACACACAGTTATGGAGATAAAGAGAGAGCGTGTCCTGGAGGAGGACGAGCTGCACAGCTCAGGAGTGAACGGAAACAGGGTGCAACCGAGGAGATGCAACAAGTGCTTGACATCAGGAACAGCGTGTCAGACTGGGAAACAATTAGGATTAGGGGTGTTTATATGTTTACCTGAGTGGCCTGTGTGTTCCTCTACCTTCACACACACACACACATACACACACACACACACACACACACACACACACACACACACACACACACACACACGCAGCACTGATAACCCCCTGTCCCCATTCAGCCCTCTGTTTCTACAGAGAGACTGCAGACAATGAGAAAAAGAGGACAGAAAAAAAGAAGGAATAAAAAGAAGGTGCAAATAAAGAAAATAGAGAAAAAAGAAAGAAAGAAGAAAAAAAAGAAAGAAGAAAGGAGACAAAGAAATGAAAGAAAGCAGTGAACAAAAGAAAAAGAAACAAACAAAAGACAGAAAAAAGACAAAAAAGAAAAACGTAAAGAAACAAAAAGAAAAACAGTCTGAAAAAAAAATGAATGAAAGAAAGGCAGCAAGAAAAAAGAATGACAAAAAGAAAGAAAGAAATGAAAAAGAAAAAAGATGTAAAATAAGTAAACAAAAGAAAGAAAGAAAGAAAAATATATAAAAGAAAGAAAAGAAAGACAAGCAAAAAACAAGCAAAACAAAAGAAAATGACTGAAAGAAAGAAAAGCTGATTAAAAAGATCAGCAGAACGAACAAACGAACGGATGAATATAAAAGAAAGACAGAAGGGGTGGTGGACGGTGTGGATGCGTTAGGAGTGGAGGAGTGTTCGTAGTGTGTCTGTGCTGTCGATGGTGTTTAGGAGTGAAGTCACAATGCAGACATTGCATCACATCCAGTCGAGCCAGCAGCTTCAGTCTCATGGAGCTCTTTGACCTCAGTCTGGAACAGTGGCTCATATCGATCCCCCTGCAATCAGGCAGCAGGGCGTCCGCACGCCGCTCTACTCTGAGATCATAGACCAGGAGGAACGTTTTATTTGATGAAGTCCAGGAGCTCAGCTCCGACCAGACAAACAGAATATCTGTCCTCTTGATTTGGTGTGTGCGTGAGTGTGTGTGCGTGTGTGTGTGTTGATGGCAGTAGATTGAACGATACAGAGAATCTGAGAGCTGGAATACGTACATCTATCCGAAGCCTCTTTGCTGCACAGAAATCAAAGGGAAGGGGGTCGATGTTTACAGCGCCTCAGAGACGTACACCCTATCGTGAGGCCTTTAACATGGTTGACATGTAAGCTGTACGAGTTGCGGATAAGAATCGCGCCTCTCCTTAAGCTGCTTAGCCAACCTCCATATCTCTTGAAGAACAGATCCGGGCGGTGACTCGGAGGTCACGGAATGAGGGCTGTCGCAAACTGCTTGAGCCATTTCCTCCTGTGATCCCCTGCAATGATCCTGAATGCAAACTGGCCATTACGTCGTCGTCAGGAATTATATATGACATGGAAATGTCCGGACTCGTGTTCTGGCACTGTCTTGCTAACTCTGAAGGTCAAATTAATTCCTACGTGTATCCTGAGGGGGCAGCCGTAGCCTAAAGGTTGGAGAAGTGGACTTGGGCGGGACACGGGCAGAGGGTGTGAAGGAACAACAATGGACAAGGTGCCCTTGAACAAGCTCCAGTTGCTTGCCAGGTACTGAGATGGGTGCCAACCACCCTGTGCTTTTACTGCCATGGACGGGCTGAGGAGGTTCAAATGAGGAGGTTGAACTCCGTTGTGTGTGACTAACTCAAGCGTCAATACAAGCTTTTTCCATTAGATGTCCTAAAGGGCACTTTTATCAATTTTTATGGCATTCGACAGGTGTTTGTTGGAATAAGCTATTAATATCTATACTGCAGTCACAATTCAGTTCACACTGCAGTTTGGACATCCCGATGGGACATATGAAACAATGCTATCGTTACAGTGTGTCCCACACAGTGTCATCTAGGGCCCCCCTGAGGGAACTGGTACAACCTTTAGTGTGCATTTGTGTGCATCGTTTGCATTTACAATGTGTTCCGGACTCGTACCCTACAACTGTCCAACGATGCTGACACTCCGCAAGCAGGTCTCCTAGTTTCTGTGTGTCGTTTTTATTCGCCATAGTCAGACGCCAATCAGCTCATTGCAAACTTGCTTACAGCTTAAGCAACTGAAAGGTCTGGCTGGAATTCATACTGGAAACAGAGCATTACACCCCTGCTAGAGTCAATACCATTAGAAGTGTGGCTGGGGACAGATCGAGTCCAGGAATAGTTGCACCTAGAAGGTGCAGCTAGACTGTCAGGAGTTCAGAATGGCAGCAGGTCATCTGCAGTGACAAGTCCCACTTTTGTCTTGGTGGAGGCGACCGATGAATCCGTGTGTGGAAGCACCGTAGTCAGCACCAAGATCAACAGTTTGTTGTCACACATTCAGAAGGTCTGGTGTCATGGTGTGGGGTGCAATTTCATAGGTGCAAGATCACCTTTGGTCTTCATTACAGATGTGTGTGGGATGCTACTGGCCGCTCTATCAACACTCCACCCCTACCACACCATCTGCAGAACTGAGTGAGAACATTCAAGCTTCAAACGTTTGGTTGCATTAAGTTGCATCATTGTTCCTGGTTACCTTCATCTTCCTTTCCAATAGCATTGCGATCCCACACTTCCTTCTGGGTGCAACTATTTGTGCAACTGTTTTGAAAACAGTGTAGTTAACTTCATTATGCATGATAGAGCAATAAATAAATGAGTGTACGAACTCTGTGTTCTGACCTTTGGAAGTAAATGGCAGCATGAAAACGTGCCTCTGTCCCTTTAGCTTGATTCCTGACCTTAGAGCCCAACGTGTTCATTGATGGGCTACTGACTGAAGAGTGCAGTGACCTTATTTACATTCTCCCATTAGCTAAACAGAGGGCTTAGAACCATTGCAATTGGCATGTTTCCAACACAACGCTTACTGGAGATGGAATAACCCTGGGACTCACCTCAACTAGCTTGTTAGCATGCTCACGGAACACCTGTGCGTACTCCTTCACCTCCTTCTCATTGCCGCTCTTGGCCGCCTCGATGAGCACCAGCAGGGGCACGTTGGTCTCCAGGAAGGAGTCGGAGATGTGATCCATCACGGCCTTCCTCAGCTGCAAAGAAACAGACAAGGTTGTGTGAGTGGACATCGTAACGGGCATCAGTACACAGGCCCAAGACAAGTTGTCCTCCTATAAAATGGGCCTTGCAATGAGCTGTCATCTCCTATAAGAGCTTTACAAGGGCTGAACTGTGGGCATAATAGATTTGTTTACGGAGGCGCTTTTGGCCCAAACCGGCAGGGAATGGCGCAAACACTGCTAAATGGGCACAGGGGACATTCCGAAGTAGCTCTACGGCCACGGAGAAGCCAACGGATCCATGAGCTTGCACAAAATACCACCAGCCTGGCATTTTAGATTTGAGAAGGCAGCCTTCCCTCGAGTAAAACACCTGAGATGCAAGCACTTCGGATTACCGGACGACAAAACCACGAGCTGGTGTTCTTGTGCCATGTTGCAGTGGTGTTAGTGAAGCAAAGGTGATGCAACAGCTAATGAAACAGCCCTTCTGGCGCTCAGGGATTGCACAGTTTGCGTGGTCAGCATCAGTCATAATCAAGGCCAGAAGAAACATTATTCTAGGATGTTCTCACAGGGGAGAAGAGATGACAGGCTGCTGATAGACAAGGGCGAATGCTCCGAACCAACAATAATTATCAACCAGTCAAGTGCTTGCATACAGTACCCCAACCAATTAAAAAGACCGAAGAGCCTGGCAGGACCGGAGAGACAGTAATGATGAATTATGGCTCACCGGGCAGCTGAATCCATCATCAGCTTTGAACTGGAGGCTCAGCCAGCAAGAGCAGTGGACAGCAGACGCCCAGCAATGTCCAGGCAAAGCTATGCAGGGAATGGAAATATCCCAAACCAGTGGGTCATGATCTGGGGACCCAAAAAGTCTTGCACCAGAGGACACAGCAGTGCTGCTAGAGTGCATAAACAGTCCACCAACCAGAAACGTCCAGCCGACAGCGTCCTGTGGGCAGCGTCTTGTGAGCACTGATGAGGGACTCGAGGAAGAACAACACAAACTGTGGAGAAACAGATGAGCTTCCGTCTCTGACTTTACATCTACAAGGTGGAGACACTCGGTAGGAGTGTCTAATAGAATGGACAGCGAGTGGACACAGGGTTTAAACACTCCAGCAGGACTGCTGTGTCTGATCCACTAGTACCAGCGCAACACACACTAACACACAGCTGCATCATAGCTGCTCTGTGGTGGTCCTGTGGGGTCCTGATCATTGAAGATCAGGGTGAAAGGAGGAGAATAAAGTCTGCAGAGAAACAGATGAACTACAGTCTGGAATTAAAGATCTACAGAGTGCTCCTGTGTGATCAGAGGAGCTGATGAAATTGACAGCGAGAGCAGAAACAAGGAGGTGGTCATAATGTGTTGAAGGACTGGTGTACAAACATGGACGAAAGTATGTAGCATAATGAAAAACAGTATTTGGGACTTGTCTGAAGCCTCAGGTCTGAAATGTGTCCACTTTTATTGATAGCAGTTTTTTATACAATGCCAGAAACCGCATAAGCAAGTCGCTTTGAAATGACTTAAAAGGGAATTCCATCAATTCCATCCAAACAAAGGCTTTGAGAATGCTTTAATGAGAGGAAATCGCAGGTGTTGGACACGTTTAATGAGTCTAAAAGTTAAAAGAAAGCTGTCTCTCAAAAACGTCCAAACTAAATCGTATTTAGTAATAGTTTTAGAATCTTTCTTTCTGAAATGTCATCCTTAACTCCATAATTTGTTCTTAAGGAGAATTTGTTTGCTAGATGGCTGCTATGGCATACCTGGTGGTGAGCACTGGAGTGCTGCTAGGCTGTTGTTGGTTGGTGTGGTTATTATGGTGATTGTAGGTGGTTGCTATGATATAGCAAGTGTTTTAGGTTATGGCAAGGTGGTTACTATGGTGTTGCTAAATGGTTGCTATGATATACCAGACGGTGAGTGCTGGAGTGTTGCTATGTGATTGTTACCTGGTGGCTATGCTATAGCAAGTGTTCTATGTAGTTGCAAGGTGGTTGCTATGATATTGCTAGGCAGTGAGGGCTGGAGAGTTGCTAGGAGGTTGTTAGTTGGTTACTACGGTGAATAGGTGGTTGGTATGGCATACCAGGTGTTTTCTGTGTGGCTGCTAGGTGATGTACACTGGCTGTTGCTAAGTGGTTGCTGTGATACACCAGGTTGGGAGTTTGAGACATGCTAGAAAAGACAAACATGGGTATGGAGGCAAGTCCAGTTAAGAAGCACTTCCTGAAACAACACGCTAGGGGCAGCGTGCACGGTTTAAGGGCTCGGAGATTTCGATCAGTGTGCAGCGTTGGTGGGTCCCTGGTCACCTGAGCGTGAAATTTGGAAAACAGAGTGCCCCGCAGGTAATGATCCGTCTCCCTGCACGTCGATATCTCGGCTGAAATGTTTTGACGAATTCCGTCACCATGTCTAATAATGTGAAGGATGTGAAGCCGTGGCATGAAAAGTGCAGCGTGACTCTTAAAGCAGAACAAACATACAGTACACGGTGGAACATGGTAAGTGGCATGAGTGTCATTGTATTTGATTAGTGCATTTCAAGCCTACAAGGGCCGCGCCTCATGCGGGATGCTGTACGTTCACATACAAGCCGAACCCCAGGCTTCCTTCCTTCTCCGCTCTCTTCTGATCCCTTCATCCCCCAGAGGTTTTCATTTTACACTTCTCACGGAGATTGAGTGCAATCATCTCTTTTCTCCATCTCCCTCTATTTAATTAAGACCATTCCAGTCATTATATCCCCATAATGCACCGGGCCAGAGCTGGGGGTCAGTTCAGTTTTCTACAGCAGTCGTCTGAAGGAAGGCAGCAGACGGTCCTTTATTGAAAAATCAACATTTGAAGATTGTGCTGAGTGTGAGATGAATTGCGTTTGTCACCTACACTCAACTCAAGTAGGTAGAAAGTGAACCGAGCTTACATTCGGGACAACCTTTATGAGGTGTAGAGTTATCGTTGTCCTTTTGATACATCATGCAAATGTAATAAAGTAATTGCATATTTAACCTAAAGCCAACTGCTATTTCATTCATACATAATTCTTAAAAAGGAACTAATTTTCCAAGGTGGTTGCTATGGCGTTGCTAGGTGGTCACTATTATTTACCGTAATTTCCAGAGTATAAGCCGCTTCTTTTTTTCCATGCTTTAAACCATGTGTCTTATTATGAGGTGCAGCTTTTTCTTCTTATATGCTATTTTCCAGGGTGCGGCTTATAGTCCGGAAAATACGGTTGGTTGGTTGTTGCTATGGTATACCAGGTGTATTTTATTGTGAGACTGGGCCTCAATTCCCAGTCTGGGCAACAATGCTGTGTTACACCAATAATCATGACTCGTAACACTCCTCGGGTCCAGATCTAATACGAGTTAAGTTGCTCTGGATAAGAGAATCAGCTAAACACCATGAATAGAAATTTGTATTATTATGAGATAAGAAGAGTGGAATATAATATCTGTTGCTACACGGACACCATAGATCAAGCCAAAAAAACAATGCAAATGCTTGAATTGCACAATCACACCGAGCAAACTGGAGCTGAAACGGTGTTGATATATTAAAAATTCTGAAAAATTAGCCCAAAAAATAAAAAATCCTGCAAAATATGAAGCAAATAGAAGATATAATCCACACTGTCATGCAAAAAACTTGCATCTCCAAAATTGCAGCTTCAGGGGAGAAGAAAACATTCTTCACTTTGGAAATCAATAATTTCGAGCATTTCGATTGGTCCGTTCACGATGAAATTAAAAAACCGTGTGAAATGTCTGACAGCGGCATTACACAGACTCAGGTATTAGTGCCGTAAGTGTGCTCAGAGATGTTCACAGATTGTTGACTATTACAAGAAAGTGGCTCCATCAAACGCATTACGCTCGGAATCAAAAGGACCGTTAGATGTTCAAAGAGAGATGCCGTTCTTTTTACCGCTGTTTTAAATCAGGCTGCTGGTAACGACAACAAGTGGCACGTGCTGAGACTCTTTATGTCAATGAGAACAGAATGTTCTAGTCATGTTAAGATGGGAGAAAAAGGTGTAAAAAAGAAAATTGGAAAAGGCTGAGAGAGAGGAGGGGTCCCGCTTTGCCTGTAATTGCTTTGAGTGACTTCAAAAAGGCAGCGAGAAAAGTGTGACATCTTGCGACGCTACCTGCTCACTTCTCTCTCTCTCCCACAATTTGTCCAAATTTGTCAAGCAGATGGCCCGGCAGCGGCAACAGAGGAATTTGGAGGCAGACAAAGGAACAATTAAAAGAGGGTGTATTCTTAACTAAGCTCGGCTGATAAATATCTCTGCCTGCAATGAAGCTGAAGAGGGTGGTGTGATCTTCAAAGGCGAGATTAGAGGCAAATTTGCTTTTTAATGGGAAACTGTATGTCTAAGGATCAGGCACTGGTTCCGAAACGGAAGCGAATGTCAGATCAGCTGTCATAAAATCTCTGTGGACGCTGCTGCATAGCTGATTCCGAACAAAGCACACAAAACACAACCAAACTTATATCTAGTACACAACTAATCAACTCTTAGAACCCAAGATCCGCACCTCGCGGGCAGTTACACACTGCTTTCTAGGCTGCATAACTCAGGATCAGAGTAACCTACAGATATGATACACACATCATAACAAACTACAACACCTACACGTTACCATGATCTCATCAGTGTGTGACAAATGATCTGCGAGCTCAGAAAAATTAAACTCATTTCCAAATGAATTAAATCCCAGTTTAAATGCCAGAGCAGCCATTTAGTGCATGTTTACTGCATATAGACTCTGACTGATCAGCGAGAGGGGGCGGGGCTAATGTCCCTGACCCATAAATTGGGTTATAATAAAAAAATGAAAAGGGAAGGACTGTTTGCCCTCTTTCTTCACTCATAAAGTGTTCGGATTTCAAAATAAAAGTCATGAGAAGGGAAAATACTGATATATATATAAATAACATACAGTACATAAAGTTATGTATTGATAACAAGTTTTTTTATTTGGACGAACTAATTAAACATGTTCCAATTCATAAAAATATTTAACTTCTGTTCATTTTTGCATCTCAAATGAAGACAAATTTGAGATCTGAAAATACTAATATCTGGTACGTCTGTCTCTCCTATAGATCATTTTCTAAAAGTACGTCAAACTAAAAATCAACATCCCACAAAAATGGCCTACAGTTCTAACAATTAAATGCGATTGCAAATACTGAAGATTACTAATTGAATTTAGATATTTCTGCAGCCCTCTGGTTTGTTTGTCGGGTTTTTTTTTTTACGGTTCAAAGACGTACAAAAACAAACCCGCAATTATACGAAAGCAGCGAAAAAGGGGGAAATGGGGGATCCAATTATCAAAGGCAAAACGTTACCGGTTCATATCAGTGCATTCAATTCCCTCTTTTCTAATGTTTCATTTGTGATTTCCAATAGATAGAGACGGGCTACAGCCTTTGAGTCAAATGCTGAATGTTTCTTATTAAAATGTCAAGAGCAATCAGCGGATGAACAGGCAGGCGTACACGCCAGGAACCAAAACAGGCAGCACAAATCAAAATGATGTAACGTCGGCCGTTTTTTGATACGGGGAACTGCGCGTGGAGCCGGGGAAGGGGCGGAGAGGGAGACGGAAGGAGGAGGCCAAGAGCAAGAAAAGAAGAGAGCGAGACGGGTGGACGATCTGGCTGGAAGATCTGGGTTTGATCTTGCTGTGGTGTGTAAATGATTTGGATGGTATAACGCCCTCCCTGTGTAATGATGTCTGGGGAGGTCTAGGGAAGCACGAGGGAAGATCAAGTGGTGGGGAGGTGCAGAAGACGGTCTATTCTTGGAATGAGCCTGTTTACTGTAGATATCGTGTCAATGAAGGTTTAAAGACACAACAGAGTCTCAGGACACAGACACATTGCTTAGGAGGAATGTACTTCATGATGCAGTGTTTGGGACGAACAGTAGTTTGGTGGAGGTCACAAAACAAGGTGGTGATCTGGACAACTCACAGTCATGGGGTTGTATAGAGACAAGGGGATGACTCAGATCCATTACATAGTGATTCGATCCAATCAGAGTCAAGGAATGGGATGTCAAAACAAATAAGGTGGAGATTAGGACCAACAGCAGTCTGGGGGAGGTCATAAAACAACAAAGTGGCGATCAGGACCAGTCACAGTCCTTATGATGAGTGTGACAAATAATGAGTGATTAGAACCAATCACAGTCATCGAAGGAGGAGTCAGAACAAATGAGGTGGAGATTAGGAACAATAGCATTCTGGGGGAGGTCTCAAAATGAACGAGGTATTGATTAGAACCACACACGAGGTGGTCTTACGACAATGTGGAACCAATCACAGTTGGGAACAGTCTCAAGACAAGCAACATGGAGGTCTCTGGAAACCCAGATCAACAGGAACAACAAGGTCATGATCAGGACCAATCACAGATAGGGACCGATCACAGTCACGGGAAGAAGTAACAGCATGTTGGGAGGGACGTCCCATAAGTCTCATAAGTGTTTAGGTCCAATTTTAGTCACGGTGACTCATACAGTCCAGAGGTCACTTTCATATGCTGGGTGCAGATTTAGGAGCAACCTAGTCCCAGAAAAGAGTGATCGCTGATCTAATATAGTGACTAGGACCTCGTGTATTCATGAAGATGGACTGAATAGTGGCTATTCATGAAACTCTGGTGGCAGCGTGCCCTCAACTAAAATCAGAAATGCTTCATTGGAAAGTTAAGGCACGCATCTTTGTCCACAGGTGGAACAGTGTTGTGACTTATCTGGCTGACTATATGAGGGTGTTTGTGGGCCCATAATGGGACTGGGCTCGGAGTGGGAAGGGACTTTTATCAGGTCAGCCTGTTATCAGCCCCTGTTATGACAGATGGAGGTCCCAGCGTTCCCCAATCGCTTCCTTCACTCTGTAATCATGGAGGGCCAGCCTGAGGCTTTATCAGTCCAGAGAATCAGGGAAAATACTACCCACTGCATTAATGTACTGCCCGCTGAGTGCACTATCACCAGCTAGCCAATGCAGGACTATTATGAATGAGGTCTCACTTTCTCTATGCCTCTCTGCCTCTCCTGGTCCCTCCACAAGAACATGTCAAGCCCACAGTTGTCCTGAATAAAGATTCTTCTAGAGCACTTACGTGCATGACAGTAGCATGATACGACTACATGTTCGAACATTTCTCAGGCAGTTCGATATCTTTAAAACCAGTAAACATCCAAGCCCGTCTTTTGCAATTACAGATAAGAGATTGAGTGGTGCTGAAAACGGTTCGGGTACATCCTGAGGAACATTTAGGGGAGGTCTCAGAAGGTTTACCAAAGGCTGCAGTCTACTTCAAATTCATAAACGACTGAACAGTCAAGGGGTCAAGGGGATTAGAGCCATTCGAAGTCAGGCCAACGAGGTCATGATCAGGACAGGGGAAGACAAGGAACAAAGGCATGTTGGGAGGGATGCTCAGAACGAACAAGGGGGTGATTAGTACTGATCGCCATCAAGAGGACATCTCAGAACAAACAGGGTGGTGAGAAGTACTGGTCCCAGACAAGGGGAGATCTGAGGACAAGCAAAGTGGTGAGTAGTACTGGTTCCAGTCCGGGGGAGATTTCAGAACAAACCAGGAAACATCCAAGCCAGAGCATTGGTTTTTTGCTTTGATAAGATTACTGTACAACCCATGAAATCTCTGCACAGGAGAGCAACAATACAGTCTGAGAAACAGAACAACTTCCTTGCAAGTTTCTTTTTAACTGCTGGAACGAATATAAAGTATATTAGATAAACATATGCTAAGAACGGTGAACGTCACCCAAAGGCTGTCCCGGAGTCAGCCGTCAGTCAGACTGACGTGAGTTTCTGCGGAGCCGGAAAGAGGGGATGACAGATGGATTTATTAGAAACGAGGCGACAGGCCTTTGAACACATGGCGTAGCTCCAGTGACTAAACGGATGTGCGTCTGGGGATAACTAATTGCGGGCGTTTTGGGCTACCAGTGTAGCCTCAATCAACCCTCTCTCCTCAATTACCACCATTCATCCAACCTCAAAAACAGCTGCACCACCACCTTCACTGCGAGTTTCACATCAAATCACGCAATCAGGCTCCACTCTGTCGTACTATGCGTCCACCGTCAGGGTCTACAATCTCCCTCTTTCTTTCTGTCAGTGTCTCTCATTCCCTCTCTCTCCTGCTCTTTATCTGGGTGTCTCTCCCTCTCTCTATCTGTCTTCTCAATCACTCTCATTTCTGTCTCACTAGTAGTCCTTTTGTTGTCAGCCTTTCGTCTCTCTGTCCTTCCATAATTTTATAACATTCATACTACATTACATTATGTGGGATGTCCCTCTCTGTCTCTCAATCACACAATCACTCACTCTGTCTCTCTCACTGTCTCACTGAGCTCTTCTTAATCTGTGTTACTTGTTCATATTTCTCCTCTGTTTCTCTGTCTTTTGCTATTTCTGTCTTTCATTGTTTCAGCTTCTTTCAGTTTCTCTGATTTTGTCTCACTGTCTGCCTTGATCTCATCTCCATCGTGGTCTCTCTCTGTCTTCCTTCGTGTCTCTTCCTGTCTCTGCCTTTCATTGTCTGTCTTTGTCTTACTCTCTGTCCCTATTTCTCTCTGAAGTCTCCGACTTCATCTTTGTCTGTTTGTCTCAGATGCCATCTCTGTCTCGCTCTGTCTCTCTGTCTTTTTGTGTCTCTGTTGTTGACTTTATTTCTGTCTCTCTCGATTTTTGTTGTCTCTCTGCTGTTGTATTCTCTCTCTCTATTTATCCCTGTGTCTGTCTCTCTTTCTTTGTCCCTTTCTTTGTATCTCTCTGTGTCTCTACATGTATCTATCTTGTGTTGCTGACTGTGTCTCTCTTTCTCTTTCCTGGCTGTTGCTGTCTCTCTCTATCTCTGTCTCTCTAGTCCTGAGTGCAGCAGAGTTAGCCTCAGTTCAGCCAGGCACAGACAGGCACAGACAGGCACAGACAGGACCGAAATGACCAGCTGATGGACCTGTTTCATACGGAGGCGCTACAGAGCTGTATGTGATAGTTTGAGTCTGGCGGTGATGTAAGCTGAGGGCTAGAACAGCTAAAGGCCCTGCGGGGAGCTGAAGCCTCTGAGCTAGACTGTGGCTGGTGGACACAGAGGCTTTCTTTAGCAGCTGCTGGAGCACTGCTGATGGCTCTGATAGCAAGGCTAATGCAGGGTTAACTGTCTCCCAGCAGTGGACCTACATACTTATTCAGAGCATGCCAGTGGACCATGAAGACCTGCTTATGCATTTATGCATAAGCGCGACAGCAAGCTCTCTCCTACCCACCTACAGCTCAACTCAGCTCTCTATTAGAAGCTATAGTAGATATCTATCATGAGCACATCGCACTACAACCTACGCTACACTGTTTGTCGTATAGTCTGTTATTTACAATACAATGCTAACTGATATACGGGCCCGTGGGTATATAAATATCAGTCACCACGTCACCACAATGTCACCAAGAACGAACGGATGCACCAAAGGTTCAGTGGAGGCACCCCTGTCCTGTATCTTTTAGCTTTTAACACACCCCGTGCAACTCTGTTGGGCATGTTAATGAGCTGATTAGTAGAACTGTGTGTGGTGGGAGGGTAGGGGTGCCTCCAGGACCAGCATTAAGAAACACTGTCGTAGCCCACTCCTGGCATCAGGAACGGTGCCAATAGCTTCGTATTCAGGGACTGGACAAGCTGTGTGTGCGTTTGCACATCTGTGTCAGCAACGTAAGTCGCTGAATGCATTTGATAGAAGGAGTGTGCATGAATATTTGGACGTGACGGTGAGGACCTGCTCAGTCTAACACGAACTCCAGTGTTCTGCTGTTTTGTTCTGTTCTGCTGTTTTTCTCATTTTTCAGGCAGACAGTTACTATTTTGGTGGTCAGAGAAGAACGCTTCTCCGACAGAATATGGAGAGCGGGGCAACAGGAGGGGGTTTGGTGTTTGAAATCCTCCATTGAAGCAGGAATTTTGATCCTATTTTGAACACATTTTGATCCTATATGGCACTTGTGCTACAGCTGTAGCTGTTTTTCACAGTGAGATTTTGTGGAGGCACAATATTTATAGAACTCCTGGATATAAATAGGTATTACTGTTCCGTTACAAGGACTGGAGACTATAAGAGGTTCTGCCTGTGCAGAGACCCAGCCCAGGACCAGGGTTGCGTTAGATGGGGACAGTTTTGTTCCGTTGACTTGGAGCAGTGTTTTCGTTCAATCAAGGGAGACCTCAGTTGTCAGCCAGTTTCGTCTTGGGAACATGATCAGATCATTGATTGTGGGGTTGGATATTATTAGGTCCAGGGCCCTGCGAGCCCAGGCCAGGTGAGGTCACTTCTGACCATCATTAGGAATGTGAATCAGACATACTGGACATATGACTGACTCATCGTCATCAGAAAAGGTACAACCCCTGGTTGCAGGACATCATTAACGTAACGTTGGTCAGTCAAAGGTGGTCGAACCTCATCACACCAGACCTTCTGGACGTTTGACGCATGAAAACAAACCACTGATCTTAGTGCTGACCATGGTGTCTGACAGTATGGCAGCATTCAATTGGTTGATTCCTTCTGGGTGCAACAATGTTTTTGATAAACAGGGTTACGAGAATACTCCACAGACTCTACCACCTGCTCCACAGCCTGGCCTGACCAATCCGAAGAACCCTCCATAAATAAACTGCACCAAGTAGGCCAATGCAATAAACTCCATAACAAAGCTCCACAGCCTCTGCACAGTCACGGCTTATCAGGAATCACGGGCTCCAGCGTTTTGCCACAGCTATTGCGGAGTGGGAAGCGGCCGTTTGATTTGTAAAGGCTCGGGCTGTAGATCCTCTTGCCAGGTAGACAGTAATAACTCAAAGCTCGCTGCCACCGGAGCTTTGCTGTTCCGCTGCTGAGGCTGATTTGATGAGATGGCAATGCCTCCATTCATCTGACTGAGGGCTCTCAGGGCCTTCAGGCTGGGGAAGAGGGGACGCATACCAGTGCTCATATTTTCAGCGTGACTGTGCCGGAACACACGTGTACATTAATCAATAAGCAGGGATGCAAACACATGTATCTGTAGCAGAGACACCGTGAGATTCGATGGACGTGGTTCTTTATGGAAGTGGCCAATCAGCTGGCAGGTTAGAGATCAAGTCCCCCCCACCTTCAACAAAAGGGAGGAATCAGCCTGGCAGTGTCAAATAAAGCCCCGTCCTCACTCAGAGAACCTTTGTAGCACCTTTACTTTTGGGTGTGTGTTATCACCGCATTAACTAACAGCAAGTATAACCTTTGGTGGTTCCATTTCTCTGTCTGGGAAAGTGTGTGTAGACACTCCATCCCAGCTTTCTTCAAAGGCAGCAGATGGAGGAGAGGTTTGTTTTGCGTTTGTCAGATGTGTGTCTGGACTCCTCGTGTCCACCAATTAACCCCGTCTCTCTGTGCCTTTCTGTCTCAGTGTCTCAGTCTGGAGATGCATCAGCTCCGTGCAACCCACTTACAATGGTGGGTAATCATTTTGGTGGTCCAATGAACCAAGACACCGGCATAGTTCCTTTGAATCTGCGCTTCTGACTTTTCTGTTTTCGTGGAAACTATAAAACCACACCCTCATCTTCAAAAATAAATAAATAGCTGCACCCAGAAGGAAACAACGGAAGGAAGGAAGGAAACCCGGTGGGTAGGTTGGACATCGGTAACCTACAGACCGACAGACATTAGACATGTGAATAATAATTTCCTTATTGCTGTATCTGACTGACTGAATAAGGTCGCCCTATTGAGCGCTGTTACCATTCTGACTCGTGCTGTTGTTTTGGAGCATCCTTTACACGTACTGCGTTCAATATTGGTCCTGCAGTGACTGCCACAGCATGCTGTTGGTGGCAGCAGATAGAAGGCGGTAGGCACCAGCGACACGAAGGATCTCGAAGACTATACACAAACCACTTCTTGCGGGTGTGAGTGACCCAACAGCCGCGATTACAGCAATGCTCTCCATGAGTCATACTGTTACATGCATCACTGACAGATGGCTGCCCTTAACATCACGTCAACATTGCCAAAGACTTCCGTGGTGTCGTGCCAGACTGTCATGGACTGCCATGACTCATCGTCAGTCCCTCTTTTGTCTTGGTGGAGACGACCGATGAATCCGAGTGTGGAGGCACCATGGCCTGAATGGTTTTACAATCTGACTCTTCTTTCCGGGTGAAACTATTAAATGTTTGCCATGAATTCTCATCAAATTCAAAATCTTTAGAGAGTCAAGTCAACAACAACAACAGCAACCAAATAGTCGGCCTGTAAACAAACAGGTTTTGCATTCGGTACATGACCGTTCCAGGGAGAAATTCCTCTCGATCCCCAAACATGCTTCACCTTAATCTCACATATCCTTAAGGGGACTAAGACGGGATGCTGTCAGAGTGTGAGCGAAAAGAGCGATAACATGTTGCTGAGGTGTGATGAGCTTTTAAGCACTAGACGATATGGGCAGCAGCAGCGAAGCAGACTAGTGGAGACGAATAAGAGGCGATGTGTGGAATTACCGGCCGGATGAAAACGGCGGCCTGCTCGGCCCGAGTAAATCAGGACTATCAAACACTTTTCATTTCCTTTAAACCACTTTACTGTACCATAAACCCCCCCAAACCCTCCCCCCAACACTGTAAACATCTCACCCCACGTAATACCTCTGCTAGATAATGAAATAAACGTCTTAAGAGGATTAAAAGCGCTTGCCCGGGCGAATCGGTAAACGGGTCCCTTATTTTATGGGCGAATTTTAATGCACGTGTCGCAGGGATGTTTACAGCTTTTCCGAAAGTTGGTCAGGAGATGCAGGCGACAAGGGGGCGTCGAGATGCAGGACAGGAAAAAAAAAAGGAGGAAATGAGAAGCTTGATGAACAACTGCTGAGTTTGGCGACTCTGTGTGAACGTGTCGCAGGTCATATTTACGGCCGCGACTGAAAGAGGACAGATTTCAAAAGATGGTTTCCAATTATGGGAGAGGCTGCAGAGTGCAGGGAGATTAGAGGGGAAATGGGAGTGTGTGTGTGTGTGTGTCTGTGTCTGTGTGTGTGTGTGTCTGTGTCTGTGTGTGTGTGTGTGTGTATGCAGTATAATGTAAAGGCCAACTTGACTTACACATCTTTACAAGTCGTTTCACGGTAGTCCTTGTTGAGTCTCGAGTCAATGGGCTACTGTTGTGAGTTCCGTCTTGAGCTTCTGTGGTTCTGAGTCAACCTTGTGTCCAGTCTTGAGTCACTCGTGTTTCTGGGGTGCAGGAAGGACATAAGCCTTGTGTCTTGAGTCTCTAATGTGGAAGTCTGTGTCGAATGTCGATTCTCTAGGGTACATAGGGTCGTATCTTGAGCCTCAATGATGCATGTGGAGCGTCAATTCTCTGGGTTTTAAACCTGAGTCACGTCTCAGGTCACTGGGAACAGGTCCAAGTTGAGTCTTTATTATGCGGGATGAAAGTCTTCGTTGACTTTGGAGTCTGGAACCTCGAGTTAAGAGCTAAATCTCAAGTCTTTGGGGTGTAGGTTTGAGTTGAGTCTCAGGTCTCTGTGATGCAAGTCCGAGTCAAGTCTTGGGTGTGAAGGGAGTTGTGAAGTCTTGAGTTTCTAGTCTTGAGATTCTGGAACGTAGGTCTATGTTGAGTCTCTAGTTTCTAGAGTCTGAGTTGGATCTTGGGATTGGGATTGTTGGGATCTGAGTCTCTTGGGAGTGGAATCTACGGGGGTGAGTCCAAGTGGAGTCAATTAGGAGCTTCACACCCCTCTGATTCTGACTTTACTCAAAATAGAGCTCATTCAAAGTAGACGGCCACTGAGTGTGTGTGTGTGATGAATTGGAGAGCAGTCCCTATCGTGTCCCATCAAGCATCATGCACGGAGTGTGGGAAGTTCACGACACGATCCCAAATGCACAGTTTAATAGGGCCGTGCGAGCGCAGCCCATACGGTGGCTGAGATCTCCAATTAGTGAGGTAAACCTGCGGTACACATGCAGCCGTACAGACTGTGTGCAGCTTTAAAGTAGAGAACATATGGGTCTGAGACAGAAACACTGATTTAATGGCTCTTTCTGGAACAGTGCCCACTGCCTCTTACTTATTTGAGTACATAAAGCATGAGGGTATAAGAGAGCTATTTCAGGAGACTGGTGGAGAAGAATCATAATCTTACCACAAAATCCAGCAGAGATGCACAGGATATTAAGCCCTGAAATTCCCTGTTATTATTCCTGGTGCTCTTTTTGTGGGTTTGTCCAGATCAGCCTGTCCTCTTTAAAACTCCTCTTTTTCTTAAAGGTCATTTCACAGTGAAGGCACTTTCGCAGCACTGCTGATGGAACAGACCGTTTTTCAGGTGTTTTCTACAATTTGTCGAAACACGACCGCTTTCGTCTGTTAGGCACCATTTTTACTTCCGAGCTCCAATGAGACGAGACTCACACATGACATCAAATAACATTTCTGAAATGATCAAACGTGATTTTTACTTCTGGGGGTCATTTGTTCACCAAACAATGAGAAAAGTCACACAAACCAGATACTGTTTTTATCAGGAGATACATTGAAGACAGGACACATTTGTCTTATTTGAGGTTTCAAAATTTGTTTGAATTTAACCACGTTTTGATCAAAAATTTACATTTTTTTTACTAAAAACACTGTATATCTCAGAAATCCTGCTGGATACTGATCACCCAAAGTGGTTTTGAGCTGAAAATTCAACGATAATATGAATCCCAAGGATATTTATAATAATTATTTCATCAAAATGTGACCAAAAAACAACCTGAATGTCCTTCATTATTGTTGTTATATATGTGTATCAGTAATATTAATTTATTCATATAATAAAAATCTAAATGTCTTACATTTAAATTGACACATTTCATACTTGTGTAAATATCAGTGATTTATTCAAATGTGAAATTAAAAATTGTAATAATTTAATGTAATAACAATAATAATAATAATAATAATAATAGTTTGATGAAAATATGAAAAACATATTCTATTATTTTGAGAAATAATTTTAAATACAAACATTAAAATACACGTTAAAAACACCACATTATGACAAATATAATAATAATAATAATAATAATAATAATAATAATAATAATAATAATAATAATAATCAGGCTCTGCTTATTGATTGGTCTGACAGAATTGAAGGTTAGCTAGATATGCTGTTTTATTGTAAGTCAGTAAAACTATTATTATTATTATTATTATTATTATTATTATTATTATTATTATTATTATTATTATTATTAATAATAATAAATTTGTTTCTTTTTGAGGTGAATCCAAATCAGGTTGTGAGTGCGGCTGTGAATTGGGACGGTTTCTGCTTTGGTGTTGGGAACCACAGGTGTAGAACACAGTGGCAACCAGTTATAACGGAAGCAATATTAAAACAATCTCCCTCGAAACGAGCGACACTGAATTCTCAACAGCACCTCCAGACGAAGGCCGGAGAAGCACGGACACATTCCCTCACGCACGACCATCTCCTTTTTTCACGTTTCTCCAAATTCCAGTCAAACCCCCTCCAAGAACAGTGTGTGAAATGTGTGTATTGTACTTTATACTTCCTTGCTACGCCTGTGCTATGAGTGGCCAGGGCAGAAGATTACATGTGACTCTTATCTCCGTTCCCAAAATGGTCTTTGCCTTCACACCTATCTCCTCATTTCCCCATCCCTGATGGAACAGAGAGTCCGCTGAAAGCTCGCCCGAGCTGGTGGAGGCGTCATATTCGCCTGCCAGGGGCCCTAAAGTGATAAGCTCGTTTTGGAGAAAGGTATAGAACAGAACAGCCCTCTCTCCGTTTTCTCACCAGTCTGATTCCAGGCTCGGCTTTCAGATGCGAGCGTGCCAGCCGGGCCTGACACCGGCTTCCATTACTCCGGTAGAGGGGGCGGGGCAGCTGGAGTGAGGAAAAGGGGGTGGGGGTGCTTTTATGCACCACTTCCTCTGATTGCAGGAGTCAACAGCGCATCCACACTAGTCAAGTGGAGACGGTAGTCTTTAGGTGCAGCTGATGGGAATGGAGAGCACGCTCAGACGTTAAGTGCTCAGGAGATGGCTTTACAAAAAGCTTTCTGCTGGTGTGGGAAAATAAATAAATATATGTTTACAGCGTGCAGATGTGGTCTGAAGTTCCGTACACTGATTTCGGACGTTCATTACCAGTATCGGGCTCTCTGTGATTACTGGGAACTGTTCTTCAGGGAGCAGTGATTGTGCAGTGTCTATAACCCTAAATATCCTGTAAAGACAGACAGCGTACGCTCATGCAGAGAACCCGATACGAGTCGAGAACGTCCGTAATCAGTGAGACCACTGGTCCTCACTGTGGCCTACAGATGTGGTTCCTCCCAATGTGTCCTCCCATGTGGCACTGGTTTGAAGAAGTACAGCAGTGGTTCTCAACCCTGGTCCTGTAGACCTCCTGCCCTGCATGTATTAGACGCTTACCTGCTTCATCACACCTATTTCCACCTGGTTCAATGTTCAACATCAAGAAGGTACAGCAGGTAATATCCTTCAAATCCATTGAGTAAGGCATCTAAGTGAAGACTCCAAGATTACCAGTTCCAGCAACTGTACGTAAGTACAAGGAACTGGGAGGTGAAGTCACTATATCAAGATCCAGGCGGTCGTCCAGTAAAGAAGACCCTGCTCCAAAATCAACACTTGCTAACTTGACAAGTTTGTAGCTGACCACAACTGGAGACTTTGGAGAGTTTCACGGTCAGATCAGACAGTTGGTCGAGTAAAGGTGAGGCATTACGTCCCAAGTGCACCGGTCCAACTGTTAAGCATGGTGGTGGTGGCAACCACTTAATCAAATATCGCGGTGCTGTACACATACTTGACTAGGCACTGGTTTCAGACCACTTTAAACTCAAGTTAGTCAGGGTCTTCAAAAGAACTTCAGCGACACCACCTCCGTCAAAGGAACTGGGGTTTATTCGTCCGTTGGTGCAAAAACAAGAGGGTTACCTGTCTGCGCAGGTCCCGGGTCTTCTTGGTCATCTTGTCGATGGCCGTGTTCAGTGGGTCACCCCGTTCTTTCCTTCCCGTCTATAGAGAGAGAGAGAGAGAGAGAGAGAGAGAGAGAGGGAGAGAGACATAGACAGTGTTATTCTTGTAGCATTAACACTAACATGGCTGTCGAGATCTACGCACTCTCAGACCACAGGGGGACAAAAGCAAAGGGGGTCAGCGGGGATTAACGTAAGTGTTGTTCCGAGGCTCGTCGGGGCGAATGAAGGATGATTCCTTGAAAACTCGGCAAGACGGTTCTTTAAGTGCCTTCAAACGTAGGAGGCTCAGAGAGGGAAAGCCTGAAGTGGGATAGGAGCCCACAAAAATAATAACAATGGTAGAACGCAAGCTGGGATAAAAGAAGCTGAGCGTGTAGTGAAAGCAGCGAAATGGACAACAGACTGCTGAGAACATGTTTGACTAAGAATAATCCCCTTTGCCAAAGCTATGGTGCAGAATTAGAGAGAGAGAGAGAGAGAGAGAGAGAGAGAGAGAGAAGAAGGAAAGATGCACAAAGCCCACAGTGATCAATCTCTTGCAGTGGGCTACAAAAGCCTCACTGCAGCATCCTACTGTTCAGAGAACTCAAATTGTCTGCCTCTTCCACAGTCAGCGTCTACCAGCCACTACAACAGCAAGAGTTAACTGTTGACTGTCTATATATGAGGGGCGGGGCTGAGGCTCTACCTGCATACAGACTCTGACTGATCAGAGAGAGGGGGCGGGGCTGATGATGTCACTGTCCCAGATATTGGGTTATAGAAGAAAATGAGAAGCGAGGGGCTGTTTGCTCTCTTTCTTTGCTCACATTTCAGAATAAAAGTCCTGAGAAGAGACAATACTGATACATAAATGACTAAAATAATAAAAGACATTCAGGTTCTTTACATGTGGACATTCAATAGGGATGAACCTATGAACTTTGGATCGTGCGAGCACATCAGACCACTGATCCTCTCAGAGCCCCGTGCCTCGTTTTACATTATATACACACGTTATACAAAAGAAAAGAAGTAAATCTGTCAAATTGTCATTGTCGAAAATGGTCCCCGTTTGTAGTTTTTGTGGAAATGAACAGACAGTATAAATCATACTTCAGGCTTTAGTCACCTCTCATTGTTCCACTGATTATATAAATGAAATCATCTGTCAGTGATTTGAACGCTGTGTACTCGTGCTCCTTCGCTGACTGTCACATTGCATTGAATAGCAGTCGTACTGCAGAAGATGGAAGCAGCAAACAGTGTATGATTCCAGAACGACTGTCTTTCAAATATTCATGAGAGAAGTTCCCGTCGTGCCAAAATGAAGCTTGAGAACATTGCTGTTGTGGCTGTTTCTGCTCTCATTCCCACCGAAAAAGAGAAAGATCAGATAATGGACGTCCTGTTGCCACTGTGCACTGTGTGACTGTTCACAGGGTTGTGTGTTCAATACCCATGTTTGTATGCCACCATTGGGTCCATGAGCAAGATCAACCCCCCTGCTACAGGGGTGCCAGAGCATGGCTTTCGGTATGGCTCGACCCTTATAGCGTGTGCTTAGCGATCACAGGGTTTGGGTTGAACGCCTGTCTGCATGCTACCGTTGGCCCCTGGAGGTGGGCTGGTAACTCTGCCACAGAGGTTTCAGAGAATGGTTCTGTCCCCAGCTGTTTGTTGTCCCCATACGCAGATCTATAGGGCTTATTATTCATTAGGTTGTGGGTTCGATACCTGCGGCTCGGGCTCTCGAGCAAGTCGCTTACCCTCTCTGCTCCAGGGGGTCTGTTCCATCACAGTTGTTTGTGGTGTGGCGGCGCTACGGTGGTCCCTACCCGTTCCCGAGATTGTGCAGCGGCAGATGTTCTACAGTCAGTAACCTGATAGTGATTTAATAAACGGTGTATTTCAAAGCACGCTGCGCAAATATTCAGCTTCGCCTGCTGTTGATCTCCGACATTAAGCCAGACTCTGGGGGTAACGGGGGGTTAGTGATAAACCCCAGTGATGAAAATACACGGTGTAAATAACAACAACAACAAAAGCAGCAGCAAAAACAACAGCCCTCCTCCCCAGCCACTGGAGGAACAGAGCCAGTCTCAAATCCTCAATGGAGCGCCTTACGCCTGCAATGTGACGAGAGTGTTTCCATGAGTGCCGGGGCTTTGGAGAGACCTTGTCAGAGAGCGCTGGTAAACAGGCGGGCTGCTTGAGCCAGGGCTCTTGTTAGAGAACAATTAAAGCGAGCGGGCTGAGCTTCGGCGTGAGCGGCCTTCTCCCCCAGGTCCCATCTGCCAGACAGCTCACAGCTGGCTCCTGTGTGGGGTGCTAGAACGCACCATCGCCACAGATGACAGCCCAAAGCTCTCCGTGTCTGCGTCTCCGGCTCCCTCTACATCTCTCTTTCTCTATCTCTCTCTCTCGCTCTCTCACTCTCTCTCTCTCTCTCTCTCTTTCAGTCCTTCTGTTTCTTTCAACAGCCAGGCTGCGGCCTGTGGCAGCGCTCACTACAAATGCGCACACACACACACACACACACACACACACACACACACACACACACACACACACACACACACACACACACATACACACGTTCTTCTCATTAAATATGGACAGCTAGACTGAGGCAGCCAAATGCTTTTCTGAAAGTGGGATGAAACAAACAAGAAGACTCAAAGGACGGAGAGCAAGAATACATAATGTCGGAGCGATGTGGGCAAGTTTACAAGCATATTCTTGTAAGTTCTGCTTTGAGAACCTTTACATTTTTAGAGTAATTACATTAGATTCCCTGCCACAGTCGAACGTTACTGGAGGCTTCACAACTCAGGATCAGAGAAACATACAGAGATCCAGCTCGCAAGACAGATCAAATTCACTCGTTCCCAACTGAATTCAATCCCAGTGAATCATTACTGCTCTGTCCACGTGAACATGATCAACCTGCACACAGACCCTGACTGATCAGAGAGAGGGGGCGGGGCTGATGATCAACCTGCATACAGACTCTGACTGATCAGAGAGAGGGGGCGGGGCTGATGATCAACCTGCATACAGACTCTGACTGATCAGAGAGAGGGGGCGGGGCTGATGATCATCCTGCATACAGACTCTGACTGATCAGAGAGAGGGGGCGGAGCTGATGATCAACCTGCATACAGACTCTGACTGATCAGAGAGAGGGGGCTGGGCTAATGTAATCAGATATTGCGCTTTAGGGTAAAATGAGAAGCGAGGGGCTGTTTGCTCTCTTTTTTACTTAGTGTTCAAATTTTAGAATAAAAGTCCTGAGATGGGATAATACTGACACATACATAAATAACAAAAAAATAAAGAACATTCGGGTTGTTTTTTATTTTATTTGGACGACTGTCAAACAACTTATCCTTATAAATATCCTTGTTGATCTAAACAATACAAATAATTCATCATAATTATTGCATGTTCAGCTCAAAATATCTAACCCAACTGCGCTCCCTCTGGCTCCGGCAGATGATGGTGAAGCTCCATGGCCCAACGTCCAATCGTCCACTGAGTCACTCAAACTTCAAAATGAATGAGCAGGTGTCCCGATACTTTTGTCCATGTAGTGTATAAAGGAGAGCGAGATAAGTGTGAGGGAGTGAGAGAGGAATGTGAGAGAGAGAGCAGAAAGAGAGGCGAGGTAGGTAGAAGAGCGAGAGAGCTTGTGAAACGGTTTGATCACCCCTGCATTTAACATTCCATCATGTCTTCTCTCTTAGCTTTGCTGCAGAAAAACTGCAAGTCAGTAACTGTAAATAATCGCATCGACAGACGCAACAGTTTGCATCAAATTCAGCCTAAAACCCTGCAGCAAAATCGATGAATGAATTAACATGTTGCTAAGCAACTGCCCTCGAGAATCACCCAGCATTGCATGTTGACTGTACTACTGGTAATATTATTATTCCAGTCTACCCAGTATTGAGCATCCATCAGACTAATAAAGGAACAAAGACGAGCACAGAGCGAGCCGTAATGATCTGTAGGTGTCCACTGCTGTCCATCAAAACAGATTAACTGTACAACTGCAGCTCTACAGGTACCAGCTTTGAGACGAAGCCTGTCTCTGAGACACTTTAGTGCCTGTTTACACCCGGCGTTAACGAGCCTTTTGCACGAGCACGGTATCGGCATCTACTTGGACCGGATTCTGTTTACACTTGCGATTGAAATGCCTCCCTTTAGAATCCTGCATTAATTTTGTAGGAGGTTTTCTGCAGTTTGACATTTATTTTCCAAAACGTCCCTCTATTTATGAGAGACAGTCACACATGCCAGATATTGTTATTGCTAACAATAAGAAGCTAAGAAAATGCCATGTGACGTCCTGTGAACTCGGGTACTAAGAGTTAAGGGCTTGTCTTATACTGTTGCACCTGGAGGAGCCTTTGGTGTGTTCCACTGTCTGCTAGTAGACACCGAGCAGACAAAGACAGCGTGGACAGCATGACAACGTTCTTCAGGAGTCTGTTGGCCATCTAGTCAAAGTCCACTGCAGCAGCTTTTAAACAGAGGCCTTGACTCCGGCTGCCTGTTGATAGAATCACAGAGGCGCTCCTTTCTCCTTCGCGCCGTGCGCTACTGTACTAAATCGATGAGTGTTATTGTTAAGACAGCAAGTGCCGCCGTCCCTTCTGATCGCGCAAGCGTGACGGAGCCTCCCTGCCTCTGCGCTCGCCTTCTCTTTGTTTTCACGTTCCTTCTCCGCCAGACCTTGAGGTTAATGCTTTCTGTCACTCGCAGCGTGTTTGTTGCTTTCCACCTACAAATGCTATTGTTTCTCATTAGAAAAGAAATGGCCTCCTATCTGACGAGCGAGGGCGCAAGGTACGCGGGCGAATACCACTTTGTCCGCGGACAATTTAAATACCGACCCGACGCCGCGCCGGACGGGCCTGCTGCGATTCTAAAGAGTCGGAAGCGACCGTGTGGTGGACCATTCAATACATGCACACATAAATCTGTTACACAAACCCATTCAATGCCTCGCAGAAGCACACGCAGCTTGCTGTGATCGTCAGACAGAGACGAGACCTACAGTCAACCAGACGCACAACCGAACACAGACAGGCAAACAGAGCGGGTGGACGTAGTCTCTGTTCTGCCTCGAGGGAAGCTGCTTAAACCAGCTCCAGTGGACACCATGTTTCCGTCACGGTCAGGGGGCTTGTTATTCTGTACTACACTACATACACCAATCAACCCAGGACCCCACAGGACCACCACAGAGCAGCTATGATGGTGGGTGGTGGGTCATTCTCAGCACTGCAGTCACACTGACGTGGTGGTGGTGTGTTAGTGTGTGTTGCTGGTACGAGTGGATCAGACACAGCGGTGCAGCCGGAGTGTTTAAACTGTGTCCACTCCTTGTCCACTCTATCAGACACTCCTAGCAAGTGGCTCCACCACGTTTAAACACTCCAGCAGCACTGCTGTGTCTGATCCACTCGTACCAGCGCAACACACACTAACACACCACCACCACGTCAGTGTGACTGCAGTGCTGAGAACAGACAATGGCGATCCATTCGGTACTCTTCAGAGCGATTTCATCAGAAGGAATGATTAGATGTCTCAATACTTTTGTCCATATGGCGTATGTTACACTGGGAAAACACTGGTATTATACTGTCACCAATGCCTCTCTTTCTCTCTCTCTCTCACACACACACACACACACACACACACACACACACACACACACACACACACACACACACACAGTACCATAAGGCATGAGTGCGGCACTGGAGATCCAACGAGTGCTGTGTGTTGTGACAGTCCAAACACACTGTTACTCAGTCGGTGCTATGCATGTGTTCTATTAGAACAGTACACCACCTCCGAGTATCGGGGACCAACACACCACGGGACGAGCCCCCCCTTACACACTCACAGCACAACACTACACCGCCGCTGTGATAATGGCAAGCGTCTAATCCGAACGCAACAAAAGCTATTGTGGAAATAAAACAAGGAAGAAACAAAGCTAGACGAGAAGGAAGTGAGCTGGCAGGAGAGCAGAATCACTTCAGAAAACAACAACAACACAAAGACTAATGTTTTGCATAAAAACATACAAAACACTGGCTGAAAGTGCCAGAAACGGAACCGATACTTGGAAATGTACCATTTTATTTTATTCATAGTTTCATTAAAACTATGTACCAAGTTTCATATTTTTAATTTCGAACTCTAATCTGAGTATCTGAGCATTGTCTGACACCTGCAGTCATGTGAATACAATCATGTGAACTAAGACACCCCATAATTAAACTCTAACATATAGAATCATATGGACTTTTGATCCATATTTGAACTATATTGAGAAATATCTTTTTTAATATTTATAAAAGTTATAAATGATTAGAACATTGTGAAAGAGGAGGAGCTTAAAGAATTCTGCATGGAGGTGTGGGAGGATCTAGTGCAGGTCAGAGACAGGTTGACAGTTACAGGAAACATTAATTATTTATGTTTATTAATTATATGTTATTAATTTTGTGGTTAAATCAGTCCCGTCTCTCGATGTGATGCATTTATTAAGTATTAAGTTGATATTTGTATAAATAGAAAGAATGTGATGGAGAGTTACGTTAACGAGGTCCTTCAACCTGTGGTTCTACCTCTTCTGAACACACACTCCGTTGCTCTGTTCCAAAAGGACGACGCTCGTCCACACACTGCTGCCGTCTCAAGATCTCGCCTTGAAGACACAGATACTCCGCCGTGGTCAGTCTCATCTCCAGACCTGTCCCTGATTGAAAATGTGTGGACGCTGTTGGACGCTCTATCAACACTCCACCCCTACCGCACCATCTGCAGAACTGAGTGAGAACATTCAAGCTGCATGGGATGGATCATCACAGGACACCATTAGGAACCTCTACACCTCCACGCAGAGACGTCTGGCATCATCTTATATCAGTCTAAATTTAAACCAGTGTGGAGTTGGCCTTTTGTCCAGCTCTGATTTGGTGATGCCAGGAGGAACAGCCGGGTTTGAGGTTCCTACTTTGTCACATCCATGTCCTGAAATCTCATTACTCAGCTTTTCCAAGGAAAATACCGTTTGTCATTCTAGAGCCTCCTTCTCTGAACGTCGGTGTGGCAGACAGTGAGAGTGTGGGCTGTTTGAGGATTATATCAGACTCCTCCTCGTATCCAGTCCAGCACTTTCTGCTGATGTTGGTCCAGTATAGATATGCCATCTCTATTGTGAAGAAATTGAAAGATGGCCATCAGTATTAGGTAAGTCCTGCTAGTGTATAACAGAGCCACTGGAACGGGACAGCTGACACTGTCGTATCTGGAAAAGACTGACGGCTGTAGCCGTCAAAGTATTGCGACTCATAGATTTGGAGATAGTTGGGGATGCAGTGAATGCCGGAGGTAAGACACAAAATGTGCAAGTCATCACAATACACAGCAGTTATTCATCACCTCAACACAAAATCATCCAGCCAATCAGTTTGAAATGTCACATGTGATAAGACTAAACCACGCAACGTGACTGCTGTGAGTCATGACCTCATTAGAAGGAGAAGAGGACGACCTCAGAGAAGGTTTATGGATGTAGTGAAGGTGGACATGGAGACAGTTGGTGTAACAGTAGAGGAGGAAGGGGATAGGGCAAGATGGAGGCAGATGATCCACTGTGGTGAGGGAGCAGAACTTATGACCTCATCAGGTGCGTTGAAAGGAGTTGGAAGACCTGCGTACGCTGCGTGGTAAACAACGTAAACGTAAAAGTGCTCACAGCACCTCCGCATTTAACCCATCCACACACTAGGGGGCAGTGAGGTGGGCAGCTCTATCCACGGCACCCCGGGGGCAGCTGGGGAGATCAAGGGTCCTTCAGTCCTGTTAGACAAGGTTCTAGATATGTGAACCTCCGTCCAGCCGATAATAGACCCCTTTTAATTCAACTCGTTGAGCAGCACCAACAGCCCTAGAAAGCAATGGTACATCATCCTGCTACTTCTATTCATAACACTTCCTACACCATGTTTGACGGATGACGTGTCACAGCTTTCTTCTTTCTCTTCTTCTATGAATTTCGGGTACATGCTAATTTTACAACCTACTGTAGCTCTCGAACTGGGCAATGCACAGTCCACCAATCTGCTGTATGAAGATGTGTTCCCGTCACTGTTTGCACAGAACACGAACGAAGGCATTGGGAACGAAAAAAAAAGAGAGACTGGCCATGTCCAGCCAGCTACAGCCTCCAGCATCAAATGCTAATGTGTCATTTACCTACCACTGTGAGGCCCGGATTAACTCAGACCACAACACAAAAGCAAGCGCTCTGGGAAAATGCCTACTGAGAAGTGCTGTACAAATACAGCTGAACTCAACTGATTAGATCACCTGAAGGGCCTTTAAAAAGACCTCTAATTGAGTAATCAATGTTAAGAGGACTTCAAAAAATCTTGTTTTCTTTTATTACTCTCTGCTCTGTTTTCCGTTCCAAACAAATTAAGTGTAATTTGATGACGTTACTTGGTGAGACTTTTTCTGCTTCTGTTAAAAAAAAAATGGCCTGCCTAGTCACAGGCCTGGAGTCGAGGACCAACGGGTAAAGGTCATAGAGCCCAAGGGGTTCTTTTGGCAACTCATTTCATCTGTTCTTTTTAAAAGACAGCAAAACGATTGATCAAAAAGGGGGCAGTGGGGTCCCCGTGCTATTTTGAAGATGGTGGTGGAAGGTGGTGGACAATCGCCCCATAGTCCTGGCCTGCTGGAGCTTTTTACACAATCCAGTTTAGTAGGTGTATGGACGCAAGAGGGTGAAGACGAGCACGTGCCTCTTTTTAATCCGCCCCCATTTTGTCTCGTTGCTGGGCGGCCAATGAACTTGGAGGAAAGTGTCGAGTGTGATATGAGACAGCATGGCCAATTTCACTCTCAGACTCCGGCTGCCGATGGCAACCAGCACGACCCCGGGATTCAAACCTGCGAACCTCAGATTATAGCGGTATCCCATCAGACCGCTGAGCCACTCCGAGCTCTGCAGTGTTCTAACTAATGAGCTTTCAGAACCGGTGCTTTAGAACAGGGATGACTGTAGGATACGTGGTGTTGAAACACTTGATTAGCTTTGGAACACACTGCACTGAGTGAACTGGGGTGCTTTATCAGGGCTGGCTGATGTACTGTTGTTGAACTGTGCATTATTCACTCCTGCCTTTACTCCTGGTGTCTTCAACTCTTTCTAATAAAGTGTGATAAGCAGGAGACCTGCTCCGCTCATCTGCACCTAAACGTGCCACAAGAAGTCAAAGTGAAAAGTTTTGGACTCTGAGGCTGAACACTCTAGACACGTTCACTCACCTTTAACCCCTCTGGTGATTCAGAACACTTTAAAGTACCGTGCAACTCAACAAGCGCACACACACACACACACACACACACACACACACACACACACACACACACACACACACACACACACACACACACACACGTGCATGCACCCGAGTAGTGAAGTCAAAGCTGACAGACTAAAAGCATGTATCCGTGAGTTTGGCAGAAGCACATTTGGGTTAATTTCCGCTCTGCTCTAAATGGAATTTGCATGTTGTGCTGGAGTCACATCACAAGGAAAAAGTGTTGCCAGGGAAAGTTTGTTCTAGATGTGAAAGTTACAGCGGTACCGGGAGGTGAAGTACATAGCAAGGTACTCAGAATGGCCACATGCACTGTAGATACAGAGCCCTGGAACCCACTCCTGATCCGCCACGAAACACCTGACATTGCAATATTTTGTTGCTCTGCGAGAGACAATACAAAAGTCCCCTAATCCCATTATCTAAACTCCTGTCCCTGATCAATAAGAGCGATCAGTGTAGAAGCTCCAGACGCAGGTAAAGAGAAATACAGTAAAGAGGAGGAAGAATGTCTCATTCTGAAGAAAGTAGCTGAGATCTGAGCTGGTTTGAAGAACAAAGCTTGGTTCCAGATTTCTCCTGGATGCCCTCAGCCGATTCCATCAGCAGCACACCTGTTTTAACATCACTGAGCACTGATTTACCACAGCAGGTGTTGATGAGACTATAAGTAATACTAGACTCCCACGAGGAGAACTTTGGAGATGTTTAATGGAAAACCATGGATGTTATTAGTGGTTCTCTCACTGCCCAGAAAGTATTTACCTTCTCATTAACACAGATCCACTGCTATGAAGAACTTGGCTTAATGTAAACATCCTAATGTTCTTAATTCCAGTGCTTCAGGTCCAGTGTACTGGTAATGTTTGCATGATGTATTAAAGGGCTCCTCAGCTCTGGGTCTACAGGGCTGGTTTCCAGTATAGTTTGAGGACTGCACTGTTCAAACCTGGCACATTGACTGGGTTTATTAGGCCGAGAATTGAGGAAAATGTGTTGGACAGCAGATCTTCATTACACATTATATACCTTAATATCTACATACTACGGTACATAATATCTACCTTAAATAATCCGTATCCACCATAACATGATGTTTAACAATAAACAATAGCATGCTGTGAAGTTCATGTAGAACATACGCGGCTCAAAAATAAAAATTGAAGTTCATTTTTCCTCAAATGTGGTCATTTTGGACCTACATGGCTTTTTAACAATCACAAATATAATATATGAATCATATCAAATCACATTTCTCTATCTGTTGGACCAGTCTGGGTTTGGTCGATGCCGAGTGTACGTTGACTCAGTGCAGCAGTTGTGAAGTTTGGATGAGGAGGGATAATGCAACAGGGAAACGAGTTGTTCCCGCACGACCACGTCCTAGTACACAAAGCAAGCCCTACAAATGCGTGGTTGGGTGCGTTCAGTGTGGAGGAACTTGACTGGCCCCAAAAGTCAGGCCCTCCCATCCACCCACAGAGTAGAAGCACAACGTAATGTGTATACACACACACACACACACACACACACACAGAGTGGAGCCAGAGCACGAGAAAGAGATATTTAAGCTCACCCTCCATAATGACGAGGCAGATCGTAATTAAGATAGCCGCTGCTGCAGTGGTGTAATTCTCAGCAAGAGCTGCTTTGATGGGCTCTCGTTAAACGCTACATAAATAGGTGCAGTAGAGCCATCATATTTTGATTACAAGATTGAAGTGTGTGTGTGGGGTGGAGAGGAGGCCATCTTCGCTCCAACTGGACTCCACTTTAACAATGGAAAAGAAAAAGATAAAGGAGAAGGTTGCGGCTGATGTTCTCTCGGTGCAGAATATGAGGTGGGCGCCCTCGGCTAGACTGAGGTATGTGAAATATGCTGAAATCGTCCAGGACAGGGCGATTATGGGACTTTCCACAAGAAGGACTCTGAAGGTCATATCCTTCATAAAGAAAATCAAAGACACTTCCATCAAATCTGTATTTTGTCAATGCCAGTCAGAAGGGTGAAGGCTTAATCAAAGCCAGTGTGGAGTAAAGCACTCTAAAGGGAGTGCACTGAAGTGTGCGCTTGAGTGTTGATTGTCTCTAACTCATGACACCCGTGATTCCATGTGGAGCTCATGAGATGATGAAACCACGAATATATAATGACAGTGTGAAAAGGTAAATGATCCAGTCTCTACATCGAATGACTCTGAATTATACATCTATTAAACACGATTCAGTATCTGCAGGAAACGATTCAGTTATACAGTGAATGACTCAGTAACTATCTGAATGGTTCAGCATGTATAGAACACGATTCAGTATCTACTACAAATGATTCAGTTATACAGTGAATGACTCAGTAACTACCTGAATGGTTCAGCATGTATAGAACACGATTCAGTATCTACTATGAATGATTCGGTGTGTACTGCAAACGATTCAGTAACTACATTAAATGATTCGATATCTACACTACATGCTTAAGTATCTACTATAATCATTCCGATATCTACTACAAATGATTCAGTCTCTACACTGAACAACTCAGTGACTACAGTAAACGATTCAGTATTGACAATAAATGATATATCTATGACAGATGATTCAGTAACGATAAATGATTCAGTGTCTAAAGTAAGTGATTATAAACACTTAAGATGGTTTAAGATCCATTATTAATATTCAGTACCTACTACAACTGATTTACTAACTGCTGAAATGATTCAGTATCTACTATGAATGATTCAGTAACTTCAATAGAACGAGGTATTGGCTATCTAGAACTCTTTACTGTTTACAGATCCTTTACCAGTGGCCAGTTTCTGACCTCACAGCTCAATTCTCTACCTGACAGTGACTGCACTGACCTTACCCGATACCACACACACTACCAACAATCTACCCTGTCACTGGTCTGCTGTGCCGAGAGTGGCACACCACCCTAACAATACCAGCTCAACCATGTGGTCAGACGAACCAGCGGACGGTGAGTTTGAGGGCTGTTGACAGTAGTTCTAAACCCAGGGCGTGTAAACTTATAGCGAGGGACAAAGCTGAGTCCACTCCGTACGTACGCACGCCTTCCTTCCTTCCCTCGCCTCACCCTGCCTGAAAGTCACGCCGTCCCTCCCGTTTCTGCAGCGCTGCCTCGTCTCCGGCTGAGCGGATAGGCAAATACAGGCTTAAGCCTTTTAGGGGGTGGCATATGTCACCGCACCGCGTGTGTTTTACACCCTTAAGGAGGTGTTCGCTGACTCAGGGCCCTGCTATGAGGTGTATGAGTGTGTGTATGTACGTGTAAGGGCTGTCTTTCCGCTGCAGTCTGTATTTAAGTGCTGCTGCAGCACATCTCAATTCCCTGCCAGTGATGGTAACATTCAGAAAATGGCTGTAAACATATTCATTATAGATTGTGTTTGTGGGTAAAGAGACACCGTGACTTTGTGGGCTGTGATTTTGAGATTGTGCTCCAGAGATAAAGGTGCAAGGTGCAATTCCGACACTACACTCAGCGATGGAGCTCATGGCTAAGTACAGGTTGAGCTGCGTTTTACAGGTCACGCACAAGAGCTTAAGGTCGAGGTCAAACACTGAGCTGACATTACTGTTGACGTAGCTGAAACCAGTATTTCTGATCCAATCAGCCCAGATCTTCGTCAAACCCGTTGCGTGTAAAGTGGCGATCATGTCTCTGAAGATCTCGGAACATCTCAGAACACCAATACTCCAAGCACTGTTGTTCTATCATTCCAGACAGTGGTTCATCTGTTTCTCTGCAGACTTTATTCTCCTCCTTTCACCCTGATCTTCAATGATCAGGACCCCACAGGACCACCACAGAGCAGCTGTTATGTGGGTGGTGGGACATTATCATCAGTGGATCGGACACTGGAATACTGAACCACTTCTGCTGAAATATCCCATCATTGTGGGGGTATCAACTAGGTGTAGTAATGATGTATTCCCAGTACACACACGACATTGTGGATCGAGGAACGTTCAATGACTGCCCAACATCGGAAATGGAATGTTATGTCCATTGGGACCAGCTGGGTCCACATCATGGACCAGTGCCGCTGCGTTTCACAGCTTGCTGACCATGTGCAGCCCTTCATGGACTCCCTGCACACCCACAACAATGGGACTTTCCAACAGGATGATGCCATGGGCTCAAGTAGTCCTTGAGGGAATGCCACTGATATCTCATGAGGTTTGGAAGGTCAGTGTTGTGTTGTGTTGACATCTTACACACGCCTTTCTACAAACCAATCGGACGATTTTTAAATCTCAAACGAAGACAAATTTGAGACAAAAATGATGTCAAACTACAAAAGCATCCTGCACCCAGGAGAGACGAGAAACAGTCCCGACATCAGTGATATAATCACTGCGATGGCTCTGTCTCTGCTCCTGCTCCAACACTATGAGTCAGTAAGAAGAGCCAGTAGAGTGTTAGCCAGCCATGACCAGCGTGTCCCCTGTGGACGGGACTGAGAGAGTGAGTGTGTCAGTGTGTGTAAGTGTGTATGTGGAGCTGCAGGAGAGAAGAGGGTCAGGTATAAGCACTAATAGAGGCAGCCGGTGCAATTTGTCAGCGGCAACGGTGGTGAGAACTGATATCTCCCAGAAGCCCTGAGGGCCTGGGCGGAAACCTCCTGCTGCGCTGCCCGCCGCCGGTCCCTCTGCCTGCATCGTCCCACAGCCAGGAGGACGAGAGAAATGAATGAGGGAACGAGCGTCTGCATAGGAACGAGCCCAACAAATAGGATTACGTCCCCTGTGTTGAGAGGGCCTGTTGGCGTGCTCTCCCTCATCTCCGTCGTGAGCTCACATCAGGCTGAAAACAGCAGCTGTGGGCTAGTGTGTGTGTGTGTGTATGTGTGTGTGTGTGTGTGAGTGTGTGGGTGGGTGGGCAGCAAGCAGCAGCTCCATTTACAGTTCCTCTGGTGATATGACCACGTGATAGGTGCTCGTGTGTGTGAAGGACAGTTATATATCGTTTTATATACGGGGACAAAAGTATTGGGACACCTGCTCATTCACTGTTTCTTCTGAAATCAAGGCTATTAAACAGAGTTTATCCTGATTGGTTGGAGTCACTGTCTCTGTCCAGATCATTTATACTACATTTTGTAGCACTGACCTGAGGATTTGATTGCATTCAGCCACAAAACTCTCAGTGAGGTCAGGATGTTCCACTGCTCCACAGCTCAGTGCTCAGTCCCTGTCTACAGGGACTAGACAAGCTGTGTGTGTGCACAGCAGTGCTGCTGGAGTGTTTAAACCCTGTGTCCACTCACTGTCCACTCTATTAGACACTCCTACCGAGTGTCTCCACCTTGTAGATGTAAAGTCAGAGACAGAAGCTCATCTGTTTCTGCACAGTTTGTGTTGGTCGTCCTCTAGTCCTTCATCAGTGCTCACAGGACGCTGCACACAGGACGCTCTTGGCTGGACATTTCTGGTTGGTGGACTGTTCTCGGTCGAGCAGTGACACTGAGGGGTTTAAACACTCCAGCAGCACTGCTGCGTCTGATCCACTCGTACCGACAACACACACTAACACACCACCACCGTGAAACGAGGCGGTGGTCCTGTGGGGTTCATAAAATTTAATTTTACTCACTTTATCGTACGTTACACACCACGCTTATAGTTTTACAATTTTCCACATCCTGATCACACACCCACACACACACACGTGGGTGCAGCCACACACAGAAGACTCCAGGAGACAAGAGTTCTCCACCGTGGTGAACAGAGCCAGGCTGAACAGTTTCAACTCTAAAAGCTACACAATCACAGGAAGCTCTTACATGAAATGAGGCTGAAAGCTCTGTCTGGTGCGTGAAACACTTCTCAAACAGTAGTGAGAATAATTCTCCCAAACACGGATTCTAAATACGTGCAGAGTGGAGGGACAGACCCCAGATTACCATCACTTTTCCTCAGACATTATGTTATTGTTTTTTAAAACCAATCTTCTTTTAGCTGGTTCCTGGAACTGCAGTCATGCAGAGAACCGTTCAGGAGAACCCATTTTGAGGAGAAGGTGACAGAGACATCACTGATTTAATGATGATATACAGCGTAATAATGCACTGAACAATGAACTTTATATCATTTTACATCATCATTTTTTTTTACCCCCAATTTTATCCCAGAGAATTTGGAAGTGCCAATTCTCTTGGCACTAGGAGGATGAGCACATGCCTCCTCCGATACATATGACGTCAACCACTGCCTTGTTTCGAACTGCCACCCTTTGCATCCTTGCCAGGACAGCCAGTGCGCCGGGTCCTCAACTCTGATACAATGGAGACGCCTGACGCCTGTGCCGATCAGCATCGCTCCGAGTGTAATGTGGGGACAGAGAGACATCTACCCAATAGAGGGAATATTGTCACAAGCGTAATTATCATGACATTAATCATGAATTATCAATACATCCACTAGAGGGCAGTTCCAAGTCCAAGGTTTGATATTGTTTCTTGTTTTTTAGCCCAATTTTCCTCCCAATTTGGAATTACCCCAATTACCCCAACTCCACTAGAACTCTCCCCATCACGCGAAGCTCCCGAGACCAGAAGGGTGAAGATGCAATGCTTCCTCCAATACGTTTGAAATCAGCCTCTTTGTGAACTGCCGCCATTTCCGTTGTGGAGCTCAGATACAACGGCTAACAGCTGCCTGTGCTGACCAGCATTGCACTGGGTGTAATGTGGGGAGAGAGCGCCATCTACGCACAGAGGGACAGAGGACCAATTTAGCTCTTTCAGACTCCAGCTATCAGTGGCAAGCAGCGTGACCCGGGATTCGTACCTGTGATCCACGGAGATGTTCCAATATATCGTCGCTGTACATTCGATATTTGCCAAAACGGAAGAAGGATTCTATTGGTCGGAGATTTAATAAACACTGTAGATATTTTTGGTCAAAGCGTGAAAGACGATCGTAACTGTTTCTGCTTCATATCTTCGTAATGAAGTTTGACATATTCAACATCTCTGACTCCGTGTCTACACAAGGTATAAAAACAGACCGTGTGTGGGTGTGTGAGCATGCAAGCTTGTCTTTCGGAGCTGCTGGTGCCACTGACCTGATTACCAGTGTTTGGAGTGCTACCTAAAATAGCCCCTGCTGGTGTTAGACGGAGAAGTGTCTGCAGGTCCTTCACTACGACTAAAACATGGCCATCTTCTAACGAACCTCTTCTTTGAGTCTTCCATTTCGCGCTCATCCCTCTGTTGCTACTCACAGTTACTGACCCCTCGCTCTGGACTTTCTCTCACTGCATTATGCCACGTTAGGTTTGATCAGCGGGCGCTCCGCCGTGTTTCAGGAGACCAGTCCGGTCTGACTGAATCCATCAGGATCTCCCATCTCCTTCATTTCGCCCCCCACGCAAAGCTCCAGAGAGTCGCGTTTAAAACGACAAAGGCCTGTTTAAAGTGGATGTTGCAAATGTACTTCCCTGATACACCAGATCTTCTTCCATTTCCTCTAATTTCACTGTGGAACGCCGGAATTCTTCATTGTTTTTTAATGCAGGCAGTTATTTATTCCCCGCTCGGATCCGCTGTGGCCGACCACAAACACGATTTCTTGGCTATCTGGGCCTGTTGTTGACGCTGATGTGATTTGATTTTCAGTGGTCCAACCTACTGCAGCAAAGCACTGCGGAATATTCGGAAAAGTGGAACATTCGGAAAGTTAAAGAGGTCCACACAGCAAGCAGAAGATTTCATTATACTGCTTAAAACAGTCTGGACACAAACGCAGTTAACATTTTCGCCATTTTCCCCCCGAAACTGCACTGCAGCACGGAGGACTGGACGGGAATTTCGCTTAGACTGTGTTTATTGTCCCGTGTTTTCCTCCCTTACAACCAAACTACCGATAAACTACGGAAAAACGTTGTCCATATGGAGCTATTCCGATTTAAGCTCCCCACAAAAAACTGTCACCTTGAGTGTTAAAGGGGGCAGCAACTTTGGGGTCAGCAGCCAATGCTGCCCAAGGAAAATCTGATGTTCGAGCTGCAAATACCTGCGGGGTGTGGAACCAGACTGACAGACTGAGAAGACGTGGTACGGTGCAGTGAACATCTAGTCGTATGTGTTGTATGTATATGTGAACTAGACGTTCACTGCACCCCACCACACACCCCGCAGTTATTTACAGCCAAATGATCCTTGTGCAGTGCCATCTGCAGGAGCTCAAAGCTAATACCACCTTAAATAATGAAAGGCAACCTTAAATCATCACTTATTAGTCTTTTAATGCAGAACCACTGGGACTTTGACAGCTTCAGCGTTTGTCAAGCTGCTGCTAATGGTGGCAATAACGTAATGGGGAGAAGAAACGAACTGACTGGGTTTACTGGGTTTACTGGGTTAAACCCAAGAACCAAGGCTCCCGTTTCTGGGAATGTACTTCTGGCCTACATAGCCGTAGCCAGCGTTCAGGAGGCCGGGGTTGAGTGAGGCTTCAGAAGAGAGCTGAATGATGAATACAGAGTGAATTAGCCAGAGGGTCCTTCGTCTTCAGCCCCCTGCTCACTACACGGCCTGTTAAAACCTAACTACAACGGCAGCTCCAACAAAACAACAACAGAAAACTAGAGCAACACCGATTCAGACAAGTTGGCTTGCAGTCATTATTTACTCTCAGCTACAGCGGGCCGAGCTACAGTACCAATCAGACGTTTGGGCGTGATGGAAGGCATGCTTTCAGCTTCTGTCTCTGACTTTACATCTACAAGGTGGAGACACTCGGTAGGAGTGTCTAATAGAGCGGACAGTGAGTGGACACGGTGTTTTTGGACTCAAACAGAGCTGACAATGACCCACCACCCACATAAAACCCGCTCTGTCAGAACCTGAATCTCTAGGCATTTTCTGAAGCTCATACGTGCGAGCAGATTTAGAAGTCTCCCAGTTCAGCTTGAAAGGGACACATATGCAGGGAGGTGGGATAAAAACGAGACGAATGAATGAATCGCAGCACAGAGACAGAAATAGGACGGGATTTTGAAGTGGTTGTATGCCTACGAGGACTCCGAGATGCAGTTACCTTCCTGGTGTGAGATACAGCCTGCTTTGGCTCAACGGGAGACGGTTCCAAACACAATAGAAGTGAGTGCTGTATTCTCAGGAGGAGGGGGGGGCGGTGGGGGGGCCGGGGTGGGATGAAAAGAAAGAAAAGTAAAGAAATAAAAAGCAGACACAATGTCTGAAATGGAAAACCTTGTGGATGCTTGTCTGAAATACACGATAGCTTTGTCAGAGGTTAAAATAGAACGCTCTGACACTGAGTCTGTGATAAATAAAAAACTTACATACACACAGAAGAGATCCTTCCAACTGCACTTTCACCAGCTGTTTTTCAAGACCTTCAAACTGAAGACGGAGAAACGAAGGTCTGAAGGGAAGGAAAGTGCTTCACCCAACAGCGACAAGTAATGACTTTTCATTTTCACACCAACTGTGGAAGGTAAAGAATTTTGGACATTAATTTTCAAAAATAAAAGACATTCTCTCTCACTGTCTCTCTCATTCTCTCTCTCTCTCACTGTCTCTAACTCTCTCCTTCCTCTCATCTCTCATTCTCATTCTCTGTCTCATCTCTCTCACTGTCTCTCTCTCTCTCTCTCTCTCTCTCATTCTATTCTCTCTCATTCTCATTCTCTCTCATTCTCATTCTCTCTCTCTCTCTCTCTCTCTCTCTCTCACTCACTCATTCTCTCTCATTCCTTATCTCTCTCTCTCTCTCTCATTCTCTCTCGCACTCCACTTCCTATTCTCTCTCCTCTCTCTCTCTCTCTCTCATTCTCTCTCTCTCACTCACTCTCATTCTCTCTCTCTCACTCACTCTCATTCTCTCTCATTCTCATTCTCTCTCTCTCTCACTCACTCTCATTCTCATTCTCTCTCTCTCTCATTCTCTCTCTCTCTCTCATTCTCATTCTCTCTCTCTCTCTCATTGACTCTCTCTCTCTCTCTCTCTCATTCTCTCTCTCTCTCTCTCACTCACTCTCATTCTCTCTCTCTCATTCTCTCTCTCTCTCTCTCTCTCTCTCTCTCTCTCTCTCGTAATCATCGAGGAGCTTCGTAGTCAAGGTGAAACCCTCACTGAAATTTGAACATTACCACATAGTTCATTTCCCTCAAAACAACAAAAGCTCTTCAAGAGCGGTTTCCAAAAGGGGAATTCGATTTAACCGAGTGCGTATGTGCGAGCGTCCTCCATTACGCACCGCGTTTTCAAAAGGGTCTCTTCATTCCACAAAGGACTGCACGTTCCTCCAGAAGTCTATGCAAACCATTACTTTTAGCTGTGATGCTGCACACACACACACACACACACACACACACACACACACACACACACACATTAACCTTTAGAACCATCACTGATAAACGCGTGAGAGCCGTGAGGAACGTTTGGAGGTTCATCACCACCATCATCATCATCATCATCAGTTTCATACTGAAGAACCGCCAAGATCAGTGGACAAGTTTGTGGGATGTAACACCACCTTAGCAACCACCTAGGACTTACTGAACAGCAGCATATCAATCATCTACAAACCTATGAGCAACCATAGCAACCACCTTGGACACCAAATGCCGTAACACAGCCATTCTTTACGTCCTTCAGGAAATGCACTTTCCTAGTGCAGACAGGGACCCCTGCAGTGAAACATACTTCCTGTACCCTTCGCTAAGACCACGAGTTCAAACATCGCAATGTGTCTCCTGTTCTACCATCCCTCCCATCTAAACACCACCTGGACTTCGATAAAAAAATGACAAATGAATAAAATAAATGCTTAACTTGATTTTCTCTCTCCTCCGGTAATAACTCCAGCTTTCTGAATCAGGTGTGTGTAGAAGTTTTGTAGAAGACCCCCACAGGGCACAGTACGGTGAGCATGTAAATGCGTTTGACTTAATTGGACGGTAGAAACACAGACCGTCAGCACTGGTTTTCTACCAGCTCAAAACCACTCGAGGGTTTCGGAGCAGGAGCGGAACCACCGGTGTACGGCATGAATGAATTAGCGCGCAGACGTGCCACGGAGGGGCATCGTGCGGCGAGCGGACTGTAACAGAACGTGAGGCCTGTGAGAGAGATAGCTGATCAGCGGGTGGGCAGGACACGAGGACATGGGTAGATCTCCATGAAACCAGTGCTGCAGAGCAGCTTTCAGAAGACAGGCAGCCATTGGAGTGGACTTGGACAGCTCACCCTCTGGCCTAAGGGTCTACAGCGATGAGTCCCCCACAAGTCCTGCAAAGAAAGTCCCACCCCACACCCCCACCCCACGCTGTACCGCCGCAACCGAGACTTGGGGAGATGTCTTAGAGTGCAATGAAGAGAGAGAGAGGAGTTTGGTACATTGGCGTTCTTAAATAGAAGCTAAGAGTGAATTAGGAGGCTGTATTAACTACCACTAAAGTTAATTAAATGCTAATTCTAAGACGCGGAGTAAGTCTTGTATCTCTCCACAACAAAACCCAGACGCCGACTGCTAAGAAGCTGCCGTCAAAGAGAGCAGCTATAACTGACTTTGATTTGCCACCAAGAGAAAAGGGAACATTTAATTATGAATTCTAAAAAGACAGCAGGAACATAGAGATACACTGAAATGCTCTTCTTGTCGCTGACTGCGGAGAAGAAGAAAAGCTCGCTCTCTTGCGCCGTGTCTCAGTGAAGCCGGGAGACGTTCGGCATGCAGGATTTCAAGCCTGTCAATGGATTTAGCCCGTGTTGACTGAAGCCCAGTTAGACAGAGACTGGAAACAACTGAGGTTTACCCAGTCGCGAAGGCTTTGGAGCTGCTGCGAAGAGAACGCCAGTCCTCAAATAGTTCGGCTCGACTCCAGTTTTCCAGTTTTCGCTCTAAAAGCAAGCAATCAACACAGTTACGCTTACTGTCCACCTCATTCCTCTGCCATTTTTAGGGTTCTAGAGGAGCGGCCACTGCTCGCTGTGATTTAAAACCGGCTACCGGACTGTGTTTCGGATACAGTTTCAGTAACTAGAACAGTTTCAGCGCTGGAACAGCCCTGGAGTCGAAGCTGGAGGATCCCAAGCTTGTCAATGGATTTAGACTGTGTTGACTCAAGCCCAGTTAGACAGCGACTGGAAACAAATGAGGTCGCAAAGGCTTTGCTGCTGCTATGGTTCTCAAACAGTCTGGGGTTCAACTCCAGTTTTAGCTCTAATACTTCAACCCTATGAAAAGCAAGCAATCAACACAGTTACATCTACTGTCTACACGATGAGAATCTTGAGATTATGGCCTTGAGCAAGCAAAGGCTGCAGGGCCAAATGGTTCCGAGCAGGGACACAGTTCAGAAGGGGACACTTAAAAACCGAGCTGAGCCCATTGTTCTGAGCACAGTTAGCTGACCATACTGGAGGCCATGGAACTATCCGGTGGGAAGGCTTAAAGACATAGGGATCCACTGTTTGACTTCACTTTTGCATCATCTTTTTGCTGCCAGTTTGGGGTTCTTTATAATCCTAGAACAACAAAAGCTCTAGTGGGAGATTTGAATGCTATGCACTCTTATGCAAGCCCTCCCCTATGCCTTTAAAGTGTAAACACACTCTCTGTTTTATCTACACCCATTTCCCACAGACATACACACTCCTTGTAGTGTGATTTGGATGAAAAAAGAGGATGAATTAAACTCTTGATGTTTCAAACCATGCTAGTGCAGCTGTATGCTAGTGCGGTAGTAAAAAAATCGGTTCCATCATAAGCTAAATATTCAAGCTGCTTGCCATCGGCAGCTGGAGTTTCAGAAGGCAAAACTGGCCATGCACTGTCGGGTTGGTAGATCTCTCCCCACACGACGCACCGTACGATGGTGGTCGGCACAGGTGTCTGTTAGCCTTTGTATTGGAGCTGGGGACCCGGAATTCTGACGCAAGAGAGGATTTTCCCTCTATTATGTAGCAGCTGGCATCAGACTTTTAAATGTTAATACCCTCACTGGTCACTCCATCAATGCACAAAACAGAGTAGGATCTGATTGGCTAGTCAATAAGCTCCGCCTCCACACACTCATCTCAAACCCTTACATGCATTTTTCAAATGTGCTGACTGGGCAGGTGACCCTCTGATACTGGGATTGCCGTCCTATTTTCAGATGCTGACTTTCAATTTCCCCTCTTACCAGTTTGGTCCCAACCGTCACCCCTGAGTCAGGACACCGGCTGTTGATTGGACCCCCCACTGTAGAACAAAACGTTTGCATGCCCCTCGGAGTCATGGAGATATGAGGATTTAGCATCTTAAGTGAAAGAAGTTACGTTATCCTTATGCATGTGAGCTCGGACACGTCCAACGACAGCAGCTGTTGCATTATTAAACACTGTGCAGGGAGACGTGGTGAAATTCCTGGTCCTGAGTTAGGAACACAGCAACGGGACAAGAAACTGAAACTGTTCTAACGGTTCTGCACCAGCCTGCGGTGGAAAAGAGGTCAAAGATACTAATGTTATTTTTACCCAAATAAATCTGTGTGAAAACGTAACGTATAACAGCTGAGAGGCGTTAAAAACATCATTTCCACTATTAACACTTTATTATAAACTCTGATAGAGTGTTGACATTAGCGAGTCAGCCATCATGAACACAGGGTGAGACATTCCAAAAGCAAGCTGTAGTTCAGACCGCACCAGACCCTGAGGTGATTGTCAATCACCATGAAACACGAGATGAAAACTAAACAAACATCTGTGATTGTTGCGTTAGTTAGGCTGCCACATTTCAAAAGCTACACATCATTCTGCTGCTTTTTCACGAAGACTGAAGAACCTCCAAGACATTTCCTGCTGTTGCAAGAACTGCCTCTTGAAAGCCAACCACTGTGCACAACAACTGGTGCCCCCCCAAACCCCCACCATACACATCTGTTGCCGCTTCCGTTTATGTTCTCTGACTCGACGCGGCTTTGAAATCATGATTGACGCGCCTGTGTCGACTGTCACATCAAAGGGACTGGAAATAGCCTCAAAACGCTGTACAAAACCTCCACCACTAAAGAGGGAAGGCAGGAGCATCACTGCCCAGAGGAGCTACTGTAACATCTCATCTGCAGGGGCCTGGCAAGGTCTGAGCAACTCCATGGTCATCAGCTATCCATCAAAGCCAGGCTGGAATAGTCTGGCCAACGGCCGAGTCGGTCGGCTTTTAGGGTTTTGGTGCAAAACTGGCAGCAAGGCCAAAAGAAACACTCTTACAGAGTGAAAGCAGTAAACAGCATCGTTCAGCGCTGCTTTTAACCACTTTAACTCAGAAGAACCATTGGCAGGACCTTGCTTTTAGTCCACTCTCAAACTGCACTGTCCGAGAGTACTGTCCAAATGTAATTCCCGCTATTTAAAGTCCAACAGTTGTTAATAATATCAGAAATCGGATTTGATAATTTCCCCCAATGGATCTCGTCTATGTCTAACTCTGGTCTGTATAAGCTTTTAAAAAGTCCACCAACCAGAAAAAAACTATCTGGGTCCTATGAGGAACACAAACTGATGAGCATCTGTCTCTGACTTTACATCTACAAGGTGGAGACACTCGGTAGGAGTGTCTTATAGAGTGGACAGTGAAAACAGGACACTCCAACAGCACTGCTGTCTGATCCACTCGTACCAGCGCAACACACACTAACACACCACCGCCATGTCAGTGTGACGGCAGTGCTGAGAATGACCCACCACCCACATCATAGCTGCTCTGTGGTGGTCCTGTGGGGTGCTGATCTTTGAAGATCAGGGTGAAAGGAGGAGAATAAAGTCTGCAGAGAAACAGATGAACTACAGTCTGGAATTATAGAACCACAAAGTGATCCTGTGTGATCAGAGGAGCTGATGAAATGGAAAGTGAGTGTCGTCGGTTCCACCTCACAAGCATCCAGTAACAGCCTTCACAGGCCACAAAGCATGAGCCAGGCAGCTTGTCTTGGCAAGGCTGAAGCGTTCAAGGATCAAGAAACTTGCTGGCCGGCTCGCAAATCACTCTATTTCAGGGCGAATGAGTTCCCATGGCTTGTTTGAGTGGATACGAATCATGAAGATGAACAACATGCAGCATTAACATCACAGGTGTGTTTCACACCCAGTAGAGGTGCTATACGAGCCAGGCCCTGCAGGAACACGTGCCAGTGGGGACGGTCACATAAGAGTGTAGAAAGTTCAGCCAAACTTGGATCGTCTGTGGTCCAAGCAAAATCTGACTGTGACTGTTCATCAAGGCCTAGAAGTAACCATGGCAACAAGTTAAGACATGCTTAAACTATGTGTCACATATAAATGGTGTGCAGTGGCTGTCATGGAGTCACTCATAATGGCAGTCTTCAGGTTCCACAACCAGTGGTTCTACCTTTTCTGAACACACACTCCGGTGCTCTATTCCAACAGGACGACGCTCGTCCACACACTGCTGCAATCTCAAGATCTCGCCTTGAAGACACAGATACTACGTCGTGGTCGGTCTCATCTCCAGACCTGTCCCTGACTGAAAATGTGTGGGACGCTATTGGACGCTCTATCAACACTCCACCCCTACCACACCATCTGCAGAACTGAGTGAGAACATTCAAGCTGCATGGGATGGATCATCACAGGACACCATTAGGAACCTCTACACCTCCACGCAGAGACGTCTGACATGGCATTAAACCAGAGACATGACTTCTGTATGAGTAGATCAATAACTATTGCTTTACAGAAGTAAAAACAACAACTTCTTAACTTCCAAGCACTCATCTTCTGAAGACTGTGATTAGGTGAAGCTAGATTAGTGCTGAAACTAATCTCCTCAGAGGAGCAGATCTATCTGGAGCTGGGCTGAAGGCATGATTTCGACACCTCTGACAAAAGCAGGAAGGCGTGAAGCCCTCTGTTCTCTCTTGAGGAGAAGCCTGTTTGGTGTCATCGAACACTGGTTGGTCAAAAGAAAGAGATGAACCTTTTTGGGGGGTGTTTGTGGAACGGTGACTAAAAACACCCAGCAATAAAGTGTAAGGACATGCCACTGGAGTAGACACTCTTCGGATCTATGGGCCCCTCATCACAACAGAAACACAGGCAGCAGGCACAGTGCATCCATTTTCATTCAGCATACACACGTGCAATTGCCGCAATTCATCACACTGAGGAACCTGATTAGAAAACATACGAGGGCCTGCACACTGTAAATCACGGTCACCACTGATGCAGTTAAGCAACAGGAATCAGCAGGACGCCACTGTGATTAGAGCCCTTATCCCGAATCAGTATGCCCATACATTTACATCAGTATAGGAAATGTAAATATGGTACTAGATCAGCGGGACCCTCACTGCGGCAATTTACACACTATTATCCTTATAGACATTTCATTATTCGTCAGTTTCAGCTTTCGCTCACCTGTACAGTGAAATGTGACGTGTACAAATGACCCAACGACACCAACAACTGCTTGGCTTCAGCGATTTCCCAAAACGGTGTATACTACCCAAAAAGGGACGTCCTCACCAGGTCACAGTGACACTGACATGGTGGAGGTGGTGTGTTAGAATGTGCTGCTGGTACGAGTGGATCAGACCCGGCACTCCCCGTCCACTCCTACCGAGTGTCTCCACCCTTGTAGATGTTAAGTCAGAGACAGAAGCTCACCAAATGGTCTGCACCCTACATGACACCCCGGTGCCTCCCAAAAAGTGTTGGGTAGTCCTTCGTCCCGCCAAAGAACATAACTGAACAGCAACAGATGTGCTTTAAATAAGCCTGTCCACATCTGGATGTGCAGTGTACATGTAGCTACAGATTCATCGACTGTTTATCTTGATTTAGAATCATGTCCCGGATATGCAGGGCTAATGTCAGGCTCTTTCTAAATGCCTGACGGACGCCAAGCACAGTCTGAGGCTGCATCTAATGACCTTATTACTGCCTACTGTGGCCACCGCGGAGACTGGTTAACAGAGAATTAACTAAAGACACTCTATTCTCATCACGCATTCTACCTCCACTCAGCCTCAGCAAGGGAGCGAAGGCAGGAAAGCGACGGAGGCATGAAGGTACACACTCCATCGATCACTTTTTCTTATACATGCTGCAGTTAAAAAGCTGCAGAACACTAATCTGGTTACATACATATATCGATCGAAGCACTCCAGGCAGCATTACAGAGTCTTGTCCATCTGCTGTGCCGCTTACTTTGATAGCCTCCGTTCACCCGGTTCCTCAACAGTGAGGAACCCAGAGGACCTTATCGTCAAAAAACAGTTGCACACAGAGGGATTAATCTGATTGCAATGCACAGCTGCAACAGTCTTCAGTGACAAGAGCCACTTTTGTCTTGGTTAGGATGACCAACGTATATGGAGGCACACAGAAACAACTTGGATGTTCCAATAGCACTGCAATCCCACATTTCCTTCTGGGTGCAGCTATTTATGTATTTATTTTTTGGACAATGAGTAAATTTGGGTGGTTGGTCAGTCTCTGCTCTGTATCAACACTGAAATGGTGGTAGTGTGTTGGTTTGAAAGCATAAAGCCAACACTGTGCTGTGGGCACCACTTGGCAAATCTGCAGATTCCAAATGGCATTGTGGTGTATTCCCATATACCCCGATATGAACATACGGCCACCGAATCTGTCCATCTTGACCTCTGTTCCCCCAGTTGTTCTGTCTTTTCATTCAATTGACTTCTTTTTGTATTGCCAAACCAGTTCACCAGGTTCACCTGGCCTTCTGTTCTTGGTCCACCAATAAACCTTCTTCCTTGAAAATGGTTTCTTTTGACAACCTTTAGTTGTATAAACACTGGGAGGAGTGGGATGACCATTTTCTTAAATTCATATAACATTTAGAGTATGTCATAAAAATAATTTACAATCCGTCGATTCCAAATGGCATAGTGCTGTATTCCCATATGCCCCTATATGAACATACACTCAGCACCACCCACACTCCACCTTCCCCTGGCCGCCAAATGGCCAACGCAGTGAAGATGAAGCTTTATCGATTTTCCCATTTGAGACTTGGGAGATGCTTACTGAAGCTTACAGTCTCTCTGACACACACACACACACACACACTTGTGGGTCCCTCACATTCCTTTAGGGAGGTATTAGCCCTGAAGATTTAGTATACTCCAGGCTGGACGGCTGCTGAAGTGCAGTTTATGTTCCTTTGTGTGCTCCTGGGGCGCTGCGTCCTGCGTCTTTGGGTGTGTTGGTGTGTTGTATGGACAGTGATAATGGGTTGAAGGGGGTTAGTATTACTCATCGGCAGAGGCGGGCAGGTGTCACTGGTTTGTTTATGCTGAAGAAGCTTTTGTTCAGTGAAGGGGTGGCCTGTCAGTAGCTGAGGAATTGAACAGAGGTCACTATGTCCACAAAAGAAACAGCTTTTGGCTGCTTTACAGTGAGACGCCAAGCTGCATGATGCCAATATGTTTAACACAACAACAATACCAATCTTCTCCCTCCATCCCTAAGTCTCTATTGACCTGCAAGCTCTCTCTCCCTCCATCTCCTTGACATTTGTTCCCCCAGTTTTTCTCACCGTCTGCTCCTTCAATTAATTTCTTTTTCGATTTCCAAACCAGTTCACCAGCTCTTGATCTTCTTCCTTCTGTAATGTTACTGAAAATTGGTTCTTTTGACCACCTTTGAAAAAAAAAAACATTCAAAGAATGTGATGAGTCTTTATAGTTCATGCAACTTTAAGAAAACAGACAGCTTTACAAGCTGTGGAGATTCTTCAACCTTCAGAATGGTTTCTCACACTTATTGTTTGTGAAGCATGAGAACTGGATACTGAAAAGTTCTCCAGGGAACACAAATGGTTGCTGGAGCTCCAGCAGCTCCAAACATCTATTCCGATGGATTCTTAACCTTGTTAGGATGGTGTTGGCTTGCTCGCCAAGACTTCGGTTGATATGAAAGGCTAGCCCCCCCTGCTGGTGGTGTTGCATGTATCACAGAGCATTACCTCCCACATCCCCCCATCAACCCCTTCATGCTTGCTGGGGTGTGGACCCATGCTGTCACCCCTCTACATTACAGTGGCGCAAGGCCAATTAGCCATTAGCCCGCACTGAGAAGGCCTTCTTTAGACCCCTCAGAGCTCAATAGTCCATTTGAATAATGGATCTTTAATCACCAACGCTGTTAATTATCGAGTGCTTTGACCCCTTCTGTCAAGTCATACACATGACAGGGTGCTGTCATAGGCGCCATCATGACGCCCCACGAAGATCGGGATAATAGGCACCGACGGCAATGCCTGCAGCACTTAACGGCAATGACTGAAGCATTGTGACGCTACTAATGACAATAACAGCAAAGCCTACTTGGAAAACCGCCTCATGACACTATGCATCAAGGGACGTGGATAATTTCGTAAATGTTAAATCTGTGTGTTAGTATGTGTTAGTGTAAAGCGCGTCTGATGGGGAGTGTCCTGTCTAGCACAGCTACAGATGAGGATTTGTTCAGAAAAGTGACAGCTTGGATGTTATTAATGCCAGTTCCCGTTTGTTTTCCCTTTTATCCGAATGTCAGATCTTACCAAGCGCCTCCTTCCTGCGCTTTATTTGTTTGCGCATCTGGGAAATTTAAGAGGGATTGGGGAGAGATTAATAAAATTGTTGGGACGAATTAAAGCCCGAACTGACTAAAGCGGTGACAACAACAACAAAACATGTGCAGGATTTTGGGGAGATCCTTTGTCGGGTCAGACAAGCCCATAATCTCACTCAAATCTGTCAACACGTGCCGTTTAAAGCTCTTTACTATACAGGGATTGACCTTCTGTTTACTGTATGCGTGTGCTGTTGTTGTTTACAGTATGTCACCGTACATAAATATTGAATATTTCAACGTATTTAAGCAAACAGACATTCGATCTTCATTTGCACTGCATCGTGGGACCTCCATCGCCGCAGTTAATGTCAAAGTGCAGCATCGATTATCAGAAAGAGACCAAAAGAGTCAAAGGTGTCACTTTGACATGACTGTAAATACTGATTTCATTTTCCCATTAAAAAAACAACAACAAAACAACAACAACAACAACAAAAAACATGTTTTTCCTTTCTTTTTTAAGCAGAACTGATTCCTCTCCCCTGCCCGGCGTCCTTCACTGACGCTAGAGATGTCTAGGTTCCTTTCAGAGGGATCATCTTGGGCCTGGAGCATTGTCTGGCTTGACCCTCTTCATTCTAGAGGAGCACTCCCCTCCGGAGCTTTTCTCCGGCATGCGGGTTCTTTAAACCGTCTTCATTGTGCTCCCCATCTCCATTGATCGCTACATACAATCGGTTTGAGACCATTCTTCCATTCTAAGAGCAGTTTTCTGATCTTAGAAATGAGCAGCGCAATAAAATAACTGATGAGGGACTTCACAGCCTCTAACTGAACTATCAAAACAAGCTCCAAACCATTACTGACAGCCAAATGCCAATAAACTAATCGATGGGCATTGGATCGCCACTAATTAGAGTATCAAAACATTTCAAAGCAGGCATGACAGCTAGAACCCTGTTCATTTAATCAGAGAGAGGATTTTCATGTTCCCCTCATGGACGAATGCACTTACAGAAATAAATAAAAAAATCCCTTCATTCTCAGCACTGCAGTCACACTGACGTGGTGGTGGTGTGTTAGTGTGTGTTGCTGGTACGAGTGGATCAGACGCAGCAGTGCTGCTGGAGTGTTTAAACCCCTCAGTGTCACTGCTGGACCGAGAACAGTCCACCAACCAGAAATGTCCAGCTGACAGAGTCCTGTGAGCACTGATGAAGGACTAGAGGACAACCGACACAAACTGTGCAGAAACAGATGAGCTTCTGTCTCTGACTTTACATCTACAAGGTGGAGACAATCGGTAGGAGTGTCTAATAGTGTGGACAGTGAGTGGACACAGTGTTTAAACACTCCAGCAGCACTACTGCGTCTGATCCACTCGTACCAGCAACACACACTAACACACCACCACCATGTCAGTGTGACTGCAGTGCTGAGAACGACCCACCACCCACATCATATCTGCTCTGTGGTGGTCCTGTGGGGTCCTGATCATTGAAGATCAGTTTGAAAGGAGGAGAATAAAGTCCGCAGAGAAACAGATGAACCACAGTCTGGAACGCGATGGCGAATCGGTTTATTTTGGCCAGCACATTAGGCCACAGAAGATACTTGCAGACCATATTTTTGGAGAAGATGCAAATGTACAAGAACAAAGTGTAACATTTCTTGCTCTTTTTCAGGGCCCCGGCTGGTTTGGAGAAGGAGGAGGAGAAGCCAAGCCACCTCCTAAAGGCACAGTGGCAGCGGTCAGAGACAACAGCTGAATCTATTACCCTCCAGTACTAGGCCAGCCTCCCTGGTGCTCACTCCAAGATTGATGCAAGAACCCTTCGGCTGTACAGTGTCCACGGAGTGAAGTTCTAACCAAGTGAGCAACAATACCTGAGAGTTCTGACACAGTTTAAGTTCAGGAAGATCAAAGCCATCCGTCACATAACAATGTAGCACGCCGGCAGTAGTTATTAACCCTGCAGAAATCTATAGTTCGAATAAATAACGTGCTGCACAAACGGTGCAGTAGATTTTGCCGGAACAATTCCGCACAAATAATCGGATTGTCCAGAAAGGCTTCATGCCAAAGAGCTCCTGGTGAGAAGGAGCCGAAGAAAACCTCGAACCCATCAACCGCCAACTTCAGTCAAGTCTAGGACGCAGTCACTGGAATGGCCTTGCTGAGAGAGCTGGATCAATATGCCAATGAAGTTCTTAGCTTTCACAATGAAGAGAAAGGAAATAGGTTCCAGTTCATGTTTGTCTTCCGTTCTGGCAGGAAGTGTTTAGTCTGTGAAGAAGTGAAAGGACTGTATATTATATAGTTTATTAGTTACAACGTAAATAAGATAAAATACATTTTAACTGGTAAAGACTTCACATTTGGGTCTGTATTGATTAACTTTTTATTTTTGATTGTTATATTAATTCATATTTGTCATCCTTATTGTGTTCACATGTGTAATAATTCTGAAAAAAACCCTCTGAATTCTGATAAACACAGCAGAACAGCAGTCTAAAGGAATTATTACATGATCAATTACATAAATATATAATTAATTACTTCACTTTATATTCTGTTTCTTACTTTATTTAGATTTCATTTCTATCATTTTTTGGTTTTAACATTTCGTTAACCTTTAAACAATTACCGTCTTTAAAATTTTATGTGTCGTGTTATTTTTTTAATCTCATATTTCTAGTTAATTTAAATCATTTCATTTGTTGTGTACTAATTTCATATTTTTATACTGTTAACTATTTTATATAATTAGTTAACTTTCCTTTATATAATTAATTAAATAATGTTTCAAACCTAAAAAAATAATATATATTATATATTCAAAATATAATGGTTTAAAAACATTAACAACATAGCTTTAATGTTTTATTTACATTTATTTCAATATTTATTGAACAAAGTATTTACCTTTTTGAGATTTTAAATCTCAAATCAGTTTGGCTTATAGTATGAAAATGATTTTAAAATGATAAGAATAATAGAATATAACACCTTAAAACTGGTAACCTTTAATGTAATGAATATAATCAGTAAATGCTCACCTACAATGAAAATAGGAGTCACTCTCGAGGTTCTTTTAAGTAAATGTAAACATTGACTTCATTTACTCTAATGTCAGAATATAAATACATGATAATATCTTTTTTTAATCTGTTGTTTCTCTCTCTTCTACTTATTAACACCAGCATGTTGCTGAATACATGGTGAAGAACTTCTCCTCGTTTGAGCTACCATTAAGAAACAATATCAAATTACCTGGTACAACCTGAAAAGGTTGAAAGAACAGTCATTTAGGAGCAGACGATTAACAAGGACGATAACAACGGTTCAGAACAACTCGTCTACAGGGTCTTGCATGATCAAAGCCGAGTAGAAAGGACCCAGTTTGGAGCTGAAACGTCTGCGGTGCAGAGTGGACTTCAGGACCGGGGGCCAGTAATAACGGCCTCTGTAATTTTCTCATTCGAAGAGCTAATTGCTTGAGAACGGGTCAGCTAAAGATCTATTGTATAACGATTTAACAGTATTGAGTTCTTCCCCTCGGCCGGTGAGCAGAGCGAAGGGTTAATGAAGGATGCCTGTTTCCACCATAATGACTCGCTCGTTTGATTGCGGCCCACTCGTTCCAGCCAGACGCGGGTTCAGGTTAAGACGCCTCCGAAATTGACCTGAGATTAGCTCTTCTGTCGCGCCAAGCTTGGGTGAGAAAAGCCAGGTCAAGATGAGAAAGGTTACGGCAGGAGTGTCCAATCTAATCTGCAAAGGGCCAGGGTGGACGCAGGACACTGGATTCAGCCTGCTTAATCAGATGGTGTCGAACTTCAAACAACAGATCTGGTGTGCTCCTGCTTTGGTGGACTGAGAACCTGCAACCACTTCGGCTCTTTGCAGATAAGCCTGGATTCCACTGGGTTACGGCATCTAAAACCATCAGAGTTCAAGTTTGGGCCCAAAACCGTATAAACTGTGGATAATTAAGTGCGTAGAGGATGGACTGATCTCCAGAAGACAAATCTGATTTATAGGCTTCATATCTCACAATCACAATAATCTGGACATCAAACCGGTGTTCGCTCGAACGAGCTGAGAATGATCTGTAACCCTCTGAAGACATAATTAACACACCCTCAGAAAGCTTGGGTAGATGCAGGATATCATCAAGGATGTCTCAGTACATCGCTGCAGTCGTCTTTCCCTCCACCCTGACTGGTCTCCCACTTCCTGCTGCAGATAAACATCCCCACAGCACGATGCTGCCACCACCGTGCTTCACTGTAGGAATGGTATTGGCGAGGTGATGAGCAGCACCTGCTTTCCTCCCCATACGATGCTTCACATTCAGCCCTAAAAGTTCAATCCTGTTTCTCATGATCCTTTAGGTCCTTTAGGTACCTTTTGGTCGACTCCAGATGATGTCATGTGTCTTTTACTGAGGAGTGGCTTCTGACTGTCCACTCTACCGTACAGGCCTGATTGGTGGAGTGCTGGAGAATTGGCTGTCCTTACATAAGGTACAAAAACAGGTACCGCGATACTATTGACGTACACTGACAAGGACGCTCGTCGTGATGTTGAAGCGTGCATGAACGGTTCCACGCGTTAACTGTAACGATATATGAAGTACAGCACGAAAACCGTTCTAGTTCCATTGCAAGCAACTACACAGTGTCCTTCACCACAGGGTGTGACCAATTTAATCTCCATCAAGCCAGGCTGGAGTAGGACTCCATTAAGATGCCAGGACGAATCCACAGTGCAGAAGGCCACAGCTTAAGCCAGAGAGTGCAGTGATGTGATGTAACGGTGCAGCCCAGCATGAGTGAGATGTTAGCTAATCAACAGCGTCGCAGTAACTACAGCGAGCAGGATAGCGTGGTTAAAAACCTAATGTTGCAGAAAGCATTATAGGGTGCATAATAGGATATTGATTAAGCTCATCCCAAGTAAACAGAACGCACCCCTAATTAATAATCCAAATCATTTCATGCCCCCCTGCCTTGTCTACTTTATGTTGATTGGCCTAGCGAGTGGGCCGCACATTAGCCCTATTTGTAATGCGAATGAAGATGAATGGTGCGTTCGTCACGTCCTCACGAGACTTATCTCAGCACAGCAAAACGCCTGAGGTGCACAACATAGACACAATGACTCTGAGTCAGAAAGAGTGAGGTAGAGCGGAGAAAGAGTTCTGATCCTTCAAAAGAAGTTCCAGGCATTAGGGTCCTGCAGCGTCGTTTCTAACTAACGTTCCAAAGGCCTCAAACGGTGAACCGTCCAGAAGTGGGTAGATGCAGTACGGTCCACACTAGGGGCCAGGGCTGAGCGGTCTATCTCTGCTCTGGGGCGTGCTGATAGTACCCCGGTTCCTACCCCCCAACTCCAAAATCAGCTCCGCAGCTCCTGTGAGTCATACCGCTCCCACAGTTGATTCTGTTTCATTAACGCTACCGAGATGATGATTTAAGCCGGTTTGTTTAATTTGTTCTGCTGTTTTTCATCTCAGGGCTCTGATTTATCCCCCCGTCCCAACCCCATCCCCCCATCCCTCCTCTGAACTTCATTTTATGAGAAATAAAACTTTTTTTCTTTAATCCAAAATCTGTCCCCCTTCGAATAAGAAGCAATCTCCTTCTGGAAGCTCTTAGGTAACACAGCAAATCGGCCATTAATGTACTTCGGCTGCTTCAAATGAACGCTCCACGAGATTCGACCCTTAAACTCTTCACCACATTAATACGTTAACGTCTCCAACTTGAGAAAGATACTCAAGGTCAGCTACTTCCTCAGACTATAGTTAAGTAGAGGTAGGCAGTGAGACAATGTGTGTGTGTGTGTGTGTGTGTGTGTGTAAAAATCAGCTTCAAATGATTAGGCCATTATCAGAGGGGACATTCGAGCAGGTGGACTGACTTAAACTTCAGACATTAGATTGGTTTGCTCTCGATCGCCAAAGTGAGTGTGGGATCACCATGGTGACATCCAAAGGACACTCTGAGGTCTTCAGAAGAAGGTTGTAGATGCAGATGTGTAAGTTCAGCCCAAGAGCAGACCACAAGAAGTGTCCACATGTTTAAATATTTAAAGAAATATATATTTTTGAGTCAAATAAAAGCACATTAGTGAGACTTTTAACTATTAATTCTGATCAAGAATCAATAAAAGATGAAGATTTAACTACAAAAATAATAAAATAGTTGTCGATAGTCCTCTGATTGACCGACTACCAGGTCCAGCAAGTCAGAATCCACACCAGGATTTTGGTTTCGACTGCCCGGGCTGCTCTGCTGTGGCTCAACCATTATAAACACCAGGAACTCAAGGTGGAGTAAGAGCCTTTATCACTCTCCAAAGAACCACACCTAGTGTGAAAGTGAGGGACCTGGATTACCGACAAAAGACTAAAGATTTGACGTGCCTTCGACGTGCTGGAGCTGAAACCTCCCCCTCGACACTGTTTTCAGGTCAGTGCCTTCAGTTGACGGTATGTAATTTAGATCATCTCCCACCTAATATCCTCACTTATCTCCCAGATTCGGCACCACTTGCTTGGGTTTTTAAAAAAAATGTCATCTCCAAAAGCTGGTAAAGGTCTGTAAAACCGATGGCCGTAATACTCCTGTCTTCTGTACATTGTGTCAAGTCATTACAGGGCACAAAGTCATTAGCAGATGGTGCACCTATTAATTGTAGCTAAAGAGAAACGGGGAGAGGCAGAGGAAAGATGGATCACACACAGACGGCCACAACTCAGGCACGCGGCTTTATTTCCCCTCCTTATACGGGCTCCGGTGCTCGATGCATCCATTCCTGTGTCAAATCTTTGCTGAGTGTTTAAGGTGTGAAACTCGCTGCATCTACAGCAATTACACGTGAGGATGAGGGTGGACTGCAGTGATGTTCACCTCATCTGTGAAGAGCTTTTTCTGCTTTTTCAGCCACTCGTGAGCCTTCTCGTGCATGTCGTTTCAAATGATAATTACAAACAAGAATTGGTCCTCCACATTTAACCCACACACACACACACTACTGAATTCACACACTAGGGGGCAGTGAGCATACCTGCCCGGAGCGGTGGGCAGCCTTATCCGCAGGGAGTTAAGTGCCTCATTCTAGGGCACTTACGTCGTGACCGTCCAGTCACAAGGCTGGTTCCCTAATTATACGATATTTTATATATAATTCTATTTATATATACTGGAAAACAATGTCAGAGAATATGAAGGGACATATTGTCCCTTGGAGCTGTAAGATCTGAATTCTGAGCAGTTTTGAGATATTGAGCCTTAAATATTTAAGGTTTAATAGATTTTAGAGTCAAACTGACAAACATGGAGATATAAACTTTCAGTTTTTTAGATAAAGAGTCTAAAATGCAAATTTTTTAAAAATAATAATAATAATAACAATAACAATAATAATAATAATAATAATAATAATAATAATAAAAATAAGTTGTTAAGTTGTCCCATAAAAATATTAATTTTGATCAAAAATATCAAATGAAAACCTTAAAAATAGTTCCAAATGGATGATAACTTCAGGTTAGTATATAATCTACAGTATTAGTGTATAATATGCAGTTTGTAGATGTGATTTTTAAGTCGCTTGTCTATTCGCACACCAACAGTCGGGATCCTTACCACCCACTGCTCCGTCCACTGTGGATGGTAATGTCTTCTATGATGTATTCTCACTACACATGTGACACCGTGGATCGAGACGCCCCATACATCCGGCACTCACTATCATGTCTCGCTCGGTGTGGGCGTTCCCAAGCCGTCCCATTAGGTAACACTTCACCTTTGGTCCAAAGAGTCGGAACGCAGCGACGTGATGAGTTACAGCCCTGCGGAAATTTGCCATTTTGGATAATAATATAAAGCGTTGTGAACATTCAGCCCTTTAAAATGACCTTTCCTTGTCTTTCAAGATTGTCCTTTCCTAAATTCACTTTTTCCCTGAACTCAAGACACACAAAGCATGCAAGACAAGCCATGAATACTGCATGCACTGGCAGTGAATCCACAACACGGCTACAAAAGGCCTGTCATTTTCTCAAAGCTCTTCATAATTGCTGAATTTCATGCTAACCTGTCGGAGGACAGCGAACGCAAGCCAAGTTTCCCTTTTCTTTTTTTTCCCACTGAGATGATATCATCTTATCTGGAGAGTTCCAGAAAGATAGGCTATTCAGCCAAACGTGCTACACCAAATCAAATCTGCTCACCAGAATTTAAAACTCAGTGATCAGCCTGAGCTCACCGGGCACTGAGCAAATTAGCATGCTTTTAAAGGGACACACTTTAAATCACTCCGTTTGTAGGTTGTTGTTGATTAATGGCAGTCGTTTATATGCCTGCATCCAATTTATGAAGATGTTATAATGATCCTTAAATAATATTTAACTATTACAACCCGAGATCCGCACTTTGCGGCCAGTCACATGCTGTTTTCTAGGCTCCATAACTCAGGATCAGAGCAACCTACACACATGATCCATATATCAAGTCACACTAGAGGCCTTATCATATTTAACTCTGTAAAATTGTTATTGTGATGAATTATTAGAGAGTAATTCAGCTGGGAAAACCGCTAAAATTCACTCCAACTGTATGAAATCCCAGTTTAAATGCCGAAGCAGCCATACAGTGCATGTTTACTGCTCTGTCCACATGGACATGCTTGACCTGCATACAGACTCTGACACAGGGGGCGGGGCTGATGACACCACTGATCCAGATATAGGGTTGTAGAAGAAAATGAGAAGGGAGGGGCTGCTTGCTCACTTTCTTTGCTGACATAGTGCTCAAATTTCAGAATAAAAGTCACAAGAAGGGACTCGTATATAACAAAGATAAAAAAGAAAATGGCCTGATTTAAAATATCCTTGTCTGTCTAATTATTAGAATTCTTTTAGCCAAATTTGTACAAACATCTGAATTCTGGTAATAGTCCCAACTTGAGATGAAGACAAATTTGAGTAGCCTAGGATCTCCTGAAAGCAACATCTGCTATGTGTGACCGTCCTGCCGAATAAAAGTACATCAAACTACAAACATATCCCACAAAATTGATCTAGAGTTCTTAAGGTCAAAAGCAGGACTCGTGCGTACACGTCCGGGAAACAGGCTTCAAAGAAAACACAAAAAATCAATTCTCTTTCAGCCACAGCATCACTGATCATAATCTACTCAGAAACGTCCGAATTGTACCGCTTCTCTTCCGTAGTCCCGCAGACTTGTTGAGTCGGACAGCAGGCTCCTCGTCCTGACAGCGTTTAAGTCGGGAACATTAGCAGTCCTTTGGGAGACGCTGTGTTTTTGCAGAGCACTGAAACAATTAACGGGCTTGCGTGAGCTACTGTGGCATTTCTTCTTTTCCCCACCATTTGATTAATTGATATTTCACAGCGTGCTGAGCCGAGGAGGCTGCTGACAGTGAAGTTATGGCAGGCATCAGGCGTGAGGCAGTCTAACGGCAGCATGCTAGCTTCATGTGCAGGGAGCGTCACAGCTCATTGTCCTTGGAAATTAATCGGAATGAAACGACAAGCCTGGGGGAGGGCAATCCGCGTGGCACTGGGGCCCGAGCCCCTGAGTGGAATATTTATGTAACCCAGGCTAAGTGGCAACAGATGATATCTGTATTCCGACTGGACGGCGGGGCTTCCGATGACCGTGGTAAACAAGGCCACTCACAAATGCAAATGTAGCAGTTCTAGATTTCACGCTGTTGTGTTTTTCTGTTTGTGGAGGGTGTTGCGATGGGAAGGGTGTGACGTGGGCTGCAATGCAATGCTATTAGTCTTGCTGCCGTGCTAATGGCCATTTTTCAACAAGTGCAGTGACGGACAGACAGACAAGCAAATAGATGGACACAGAGACATAGTTGTGTGGACGGACAGACAGACATTGACAGCAAGATAGATAGATAGATAGATAGATAGATAGATAGATAGATAAACACAGACATATATATATATATATATATATATATATATATATATATATATATATATATATATATATATATATCACAATGGGAAACAACAAAAAAAGAGTGCGAGACAGAGGAAAAAAGAGAGAGGGAGAGAGAGAGAGATAGAGAGAGAGGGGGAGAGGAGAGGAGATGAAGAGTGAGGGGAGAGCGACTAACTGTGCCTGGCTTAAAACCTGCTAAAGCCCAGCCCCCCTGGAATATGAAAACGTCTCAGACACTGTGAAAAATCAAGCAGGAGAGAGAGAGAGAGAGAGAGAGCAGAGAGAGAGGGAGAGAGAGAGAACAGCAGGAGGAGGAGGAGGAAGAGGAGGAGTGAGTGCAGTGTGAGAGAGAGAAAGAAAGGAGTAAGAGGAGGAGCAACCAAGAGAGAGAGAGCTGGGCTGAATTGTGAGGGCTTACGACACTCCAGTGAACAGAAGGTGTTCTCTCTCTCTCTCTCTCTCTCTCTCTCTCTCTCTCTCTCTCTCTCCCTCCCTGTCTGTCTCTCTCTCTTTCTCTCTCTCTCTCTCTCCTCCACACATACCAGCCCTGCCTTTCAGCCTCTATGCCTCAGCATCTCGGCTCGGCAACAGCCTCCTCAGCCCATAGGAAATGAGCGGCACCCAAAAGAGAGCTCGCTGGAAACCAGGCTCCTAGTGGACGAGCCGCTCCGGGATACCAAAAAAGAGACAAGACAAGAAAGATCACAAGAACTAGAGGCAAGAGGGGTGCAGCCAGGGTGGTCAACGATCTCAAATGAGCGCATATTTCTGAGGAAGCTGTCCTCTGTGAGAATGACGGCCAGAGAAACTGGATATAAAGCATGCAGGTCAGCGGCTGTTTCAAGTGACGGACGATAATTTGTGCTGGCAGATCCAAGAGTCTCCAACACAAAAGAGAGAGAAGGAGAGAAAGAGTTTGAGTGGATTTTCCCCCCTTCGAGTGGGTTTTTTTTTTTTTTTTTTTGCTTCTTCTCCTGCTCTGATCAGCGCAGCAGTCACTGCGGAGACGCAGGAGAGGGAGAACAGTGCTCACGCATGCAGTCTGGGCAGCTTGCATTTCCTGCGAGTGCACTGAATGCCACTTGGATTCCTCCTCTTTCTGGCTCTTTTCACACGAGGAGAACTAAGACATTGTAAGTCTGCCAGGAGCTGGTGGCCACTGAAAAGGAGGGGGGGCTGAATTTGTACCACACTGGGATCTTTTTTAGATTCGCACATAATTAGTGGCGGCACAAAGGGAGCAGCTGAATAGAGGTTGTCAGCCTCTGGAAGGGGTGAGTAGGAATCCTTTCATATGAGATTGATTCTGGAAGAACGCTTTTTTTACTGCCCTTGTTTCTCCTTTTGCTGCTCAACGTCTAACATGAGCAAAGTGACTGACCGATCCCCCCTCTCAAATCTTGCCTTTTTGACGTGGTCGGATTTTTGCCTTTGAGTAAGAAAGCACCAATCACCATCAACCAAACCACATTTTTACAAAATGACAGATTACTGAGTATTTTCGACCTGGGGAGTTACAAAATCATGGCGTCCAAAACGAAAGGAATCTGAATGATTCAATGAACTTTTTCTCCACGACACTGCGGGATATTCATGCTAATGGATTTCCTCCTAATTGGTCTGTACTTAAAGTGGCCGCTAAGGAAGCCCCCTGGGTTGATACTGTGCTCTCTGGGCATCTTTCTGAAAATGGTTCCCCTGGTGGGGGCGAGCTGTCCGAGGCTGTGCCGCTGCGACAGCAAGCTGCTGTATTGCGAGGGGCTCAACCTAACGGACATCCCCCGCAATCTGAGCAGCGCCACAGGCTTGTCCCTGCGGGAGAACAACATCTCAGAGCTGCGCGAGGGGCACTTTGTTGGCCTGTCGCAGCTCACCTGGCTCTACCTGGATCATAACAACATCGAGTTTGTCGAGGAGAGCGCCTTCGAGAGGCTGCGGCGGGTCAAGGAACTTGACCTCAGCACCAACCGGATAGAGAACCTGGCCAATGGGACTTTCAGACCATTGCCCAACCTGCGCATCTTGGATTTATCCTACAACAGGCTGCAGTCACTGGAGCCAGACCTTTTCCACGGCCTTAGGAAGCTAACCAATTTGCACTTGCGCTACAATGCCCTGAAGTTTGTGCCTGTGCGGATCTTCCAGGACTGCAGGAGCATGCAGTTCCTGGACCTGGGCTACAACCAGCTGCAGAGCCTGGCACGTAACTCATTTGCTGGGCTCTTCAAACTGACTGAGCTGCATCTGGAGCACAATGAGCTGGTCAAAGTCAACCTGGCCCACTTTCCCCGCCTCATTGCCCTGCGCACACTCTACATGCGCAACAACAAGGCCACCATTGTGGTCAGCACCCTGGACTGGACCTGGCACTTCCTGGAAAAGATTGACTTCTCCAATAATGCCATCGAGTACATTGAGCCACATGTCTTTGAAAGTGTGCCCAACCTCAAGGAGCTCATGCTGGACTCCAATAAGCTGACCTATGTGGACCAGCGCATCTTGGACTCTTGGACCTCCCTGGGCAGCATTACCCTGTCTGGGAATGAGTGGGAGTGTAGCCGCAATGTCTGTGCCCTGGCCTCCTGGCTGAGTGGCTTCCAGGGCCAACGTGATAACACCTTGCTGTGTGCAAGCCCTGACACAGCCCAAGGCGAGGACATCCTGGATGCTGTCTATGCCTTCCAGCTATGTGAGGATAGCACTGAGGCCACCACACAGACCTACGCAGCCACTAGGGACCTGGCCCGAGGCTCCATCTTCAAAGGTCCCACCAGAGGCCCATATGATCTACAAGATGTGGAGGGCGGTGAGGTGGTCACCAACTCCTTCACAGTAACCATGGCTGCAGATGACCTAGAGAGTACCATGCAGATCCACAAGGTGGTGACGGGCACCATGGCACTCATCTTTTCCTTCCTCATTGTGGTGCTCATGCTCTATGTGTCATGGAAGTGCTTTCCAGCCGGTGTCAGGCAAGTGAGGCAATGCTTCAGCAGCCAACGCCGCAAGCAGAAGCAAAAGCAGACCATGCAGCAGATGGCCACCATGTCCACACCCGAGTACTATGTGGACTACAAGCCCAACCACATCGAAGGAGCTCTCGTCATCATCAACGAATATGGCTCCTGCACCTGCCAGCAACAGGCATCCCGGGAATGTGAGGTGTGAAGAATTGGCTGCCGTCCCTGGATATTTCACAATCACACCAGATCAATGGATATGGGACATGCTTTGATGCTGTACCACACTGTGCTGCTCTCTGGAAGAGACTTGGAAGGCATGTTCAAAGTGCAAAGGGGACAGAGACCAAGGATTTACTGCTGATTTCATCGGCCTCAGTGGCTTTCAATGAACCTGGCTTTGAGACTTGCTGACACGTTGTCACAAAGCTATGGAGGAATATGGGAACTCATCAAGGTTCTCTTGTAACGAGTGGATATTTGAGCTTTAAGGTGTCTTTCTACTGCAGGAGATTGACTGTCTAAAGCTACTGAGGACATCAAGAACACAATTTTTCATTGTGGTAACAAAATAACAACAAGAAAAAAATCTGAAGGGGGGGAAAAAAAGAGATGAGTCTGTAAAATATGTTAAAATCAGAAGTGAACGAAAGGGAATAAAAATCAAAATGCTATCCTACTTCTTTTGTAAACTATTGAAAAATGGAAACAAATGTTTAAATAAATGAATTGCAATTCACAGTAGTCACGTCTGCAGGCGAGTTTGAGGGGTGGTTTGTTGTCGCTGGTAGCTGAGGAGGACTGTCAGTTTGGCTCTGCGGTATTTGTAGGTGATAAATAAAATGGGCAACAGAGATCTCTTCACTTCATTTGAAATGATAAGCCTCAATCTGAAATTCAGATCTCCCCTCCACCCCCCCAACCCTTCCCCTTTCTTCCCCATCTCACCGTACGTGGGGAATAATCACTGTGCAGGTTTGCTGTTACTGTTGTGGTTGCTTTTTATCTTCTCGTGTCCCTTTCCTCCTAGATTAAGCAAGCCAAAAAAGAAAAAAGGAGCCTACGGCGTTCCGATCTGAGGGTTTATTTTACACAGTCCAACCATGTGGTCACGCACCGTCTCAGTAAAACAGGGCTGAGGTCTTTTAACCGCTCAACGCTATGCCTTTCGATTGCTTCCTCATGCTCAGTTAGTGTCCTAGACCTTCTCAAGGGGTGGTGAAATCCGATGGGACAAAACAAAGCCTAGCCTTAACCATTCACATCCAATGCAATTCACAATGGATAGGGGCGTTTTAAGGGTTTGAGGCCGCCACGGTTGATCCTTTGTGGGTCCTTTATGGATCTCTGCAAGAGAAGATGTTCGAGAAGCTGTTTGTCGAGATTCTGTGAAGGGTGTTTGTCGAGGGCATACTGGCAGGCAGTATGTCCTGTGGCAGTGGCTGGAAGACGGAGGGAAGTACGTGGTCTCTGAAAGAAGGTGCAGACTGCTCTCTAGTGTCCCAACACAAGCAGTAAAGGAAAAGGAGATATGGCAGCAGCAAGCCCTTGCCTTTCCTTACGCAGGCTTCGCGTGTTTTTGGGACTGTGTCTACGTGCACATGCATGTGTGAGGGTTCTCCATGTATATATGTGTGTATGGAAAAGTGTGCTGGTGTGTCTGTGGGTGGATGGGTGTGTGTCCTAGCTTAGCCTTAGGAACAGTCACTGCTGCAGAGTAAAGCATCTTGTATTCTGAACACACACCGGTCACTAGAAGTAAACAAGGGTTCAATGACTTTAAAACGAACGACTCCTCCAGTGCTTTCGCCTGTCACTCAACGCAAGGCATTTTCCGGTTCCCACCAGCAAAAGGGCTAGCTGGGAAATGCCACTATTAGACACGCTGGGGTGCGTATACCTGGTTACTTGAGCATATGTGTGTGAGTCAAGCTTGGACTTGGTTTCTTTTCGCCAGATTAACTGCATGTGAGGTCATTCTTCTTCTTTTTTGTCTCTTTCCGTTTGTTTTTCAAGTACGTGTGGGATGTCTTGAACAAGGAAAACTGTGAAGCCGAGCAGGGATTTTCATAAACACACGGATGGGTTTTATCCTCGACCTCGATGGCTCTGACAACCCTTGAAAATCTCGAATCTGTTCTATTTTCACCACTGTATTTGATCCATATGAGGATCCATATGATGCTGAGCCAAAATAAACGAATAAAACGCACTCTGATTTGTTGTAAATTATGCACACACGTGACGACACCCCCCCCCATCATCTTCCAACCCGCATTCTGATGAACTGAGTCATGAGTCATGCTATTTTTCTCTCTCCTTTCTCCAGACCGAGACCGTTTGAAATCGATACCTTATTCGAGTACTAAAATAAGGATGCTTTGAGGTGAACCTTTTCCCGAGCCTCGCTCGCTTTGAGCGGCACCGTTCACGACGTGCTCTCGTGCTAATGGTGCACACCTAGTGCGGGTCCACATTCAAGGCCTGGAACTGCGGCCGTGGAAAAAAAAAAAAGGGGGAGCAGCGACGAGGCTCGCAGCATCACAGATGCAGAATGACACACTGCGAAGAGTGAGCGAGGGAAGCATTGTTGCCGCTCATGATCTCCCTTTCGTGCCGCTCCGATTGAGTTCAGCAAACCGGGAAACAAAAAGCTCGGAATAATAGCAGCTGTGCACAATACCAGCACATCCCGGCGCCACAAATAGCAACATCGGGTTATGATGGAGATGTATGTTTAGAAGGGGTGGTGGTGGGGGAGGGGGAGCGCGAGAGACTCTCTCCCGCAATCCCATCACCATTCACCCTCGCTCACAATGAATGAAATTGGGTCCACAACACCTCCTCCCACCCCGACCGCTCCCGGCCTATTTTTAGGTCCTTGGCTGAGTTTGTATCAATATTGCATGGGCTTAGTAACTTCTGTGAATGATGTTGGCAGTGATATTGATTTCTCCTCTCGTGGTATTTTTTGAGTGGTCATGAATATTTGAGGGCACAGGGGTCTGCCGGGACTCATTTCTCCCCTCCCGTTTCCTGTCTGAGAAAGCCACACGGGGGGTCATTCTACCACCACGGCCCACTGTTCCAGCAATTAGCTCTCTTAATTAATACGTAAACAGTGATGATTAAGGCCTAGAAGGAGATCGATGTGAATGGTGACCAAGAATGTGGTCAGGTACTTCAGGTTCTTGGAAGAAGGTACGGGATAGAGCGCAGGAGAAAACGAAATGCTTTATTAATATGGAAATTATTTATTTATTGATACTGTTGCTTATTATCACCGCGAGTGTGTGTGAGTGAAGTGCTTTACCTTCATCAGGGGGAGTTGAGAATCTACCCCAGAGAGGTGGTTTGAGGGGTATCTACTGCAGCATGGGCAGGAACCGGGACATTGAGAAACCTAATTATTTAACTGTATTTAATTTGACTGATCTGAATTCTGATTGGTTCGACTTTTGAGAGCTACCAATCAAAAGTCAATAACTTCTCATTAAATATCAAATCTTGGTTCAACTTCCTGACCCTTAATGGACGAGTCAGAAAACACATCCTCTGTAACTTTCGCTTCTGAGGATTCGACTAATCACTAATTTGCATATTTGTGGGTAAAAATGTAATATATTTTAAAATATTTTCTATTTATTTAAACAAGTTAAGATTATTTTGCACCAAAGAGCGACTAATTTCGTTCTGTGTGACGTCGAGAATCAGGCTTATAGTACAAGATCAGGGTTAGAATGACAGGATCAAGTTTATATTACGGGATTAGATTTCGTGAGCCTTACAGTCACATGGTCAGACTTAATGTTACAGGATCAGATTATAGTGACTGGATTACAGTTCAGAATGATGATCACAGTTACAGGATCAGTGATAAAGATCAGTATCATAGTAACAGGATCAAGTGTACGGTTACAGGATCAGGCTTATGGTAGAGATCAGACTTAAACATCGGGATCAAAGTTATCGGGTTCAAAGATCAAGCTAAGATCAGACTTCAAGAGTTCAAATCAGAATCAGACTTCAGGATCAGACTTCAGAATCAGGATAATAGAGATCGGATCAAGATTATAATTACAGAATCAGGATTGCAGTTACGGGATCAGATTTAAAGATCAGACTTACAGCTACAATACCAGGCTTGTAATTACACGTTTATACATGAAGATCCAGCTCATGTCCAATAGATCTGACTTGAGACCATATATACTGGAGAGGATCAGTTAAAAGATCAGCTGTGAGACCCGTAGCTCACAGGTACAGGATGAGGATCACCGTCACAAGAACAGTCCCGTGAATCAGGGTTAGTTTACAATCGAGAGACAGAGATTAGACGTTATTGTCCCATGTTTGGACATAGACATATGTATAAATCTGAACACTCGTGACAGCATTATAAACGTTTATCTCCTGTAAGCTTCTTGTTTAAAGCTTTAATGGAAAGAGTTCTGAAAACGATAGCGTCCTCAATGGGGGACCCTAAAGCGTCTCCCTGACGGAGCGAGATGGTATCCTAAGTGAAGGACATGCATGGGGTCTGAAGCAATCTTTTGGGCTTGTCTTATAACTGTTTCATCGGAGACAGTCTGAAGTGTGGGGTTGGTGTTCGCTGAGGTTGAGATGCCATACCCAAAGATTACAGCGTGATTAGAGAGGAGAAGCTGTAATCGTTGTTGTACCCTGGTGCAGACACTCCACCTGAAATCTCCATGTCAGTTTACTGTCAGTACATATGTCCAGAAATCTGTAGGACTAAACCAGGGCTGTGATCATGGATAATCACTGGAGCGAGTGGTCTGCAATAGATCTAAGGTTGAAGACCATCTCCTCTTTTCTCTTAGTGTTGAGTGAGGGTGGTTATCACACCGCGGAACACAGTTGTGGATTTCCTGTTTGTATCCAGCTGTATCTGGTAAATCAGAGATAAGGCCCAGAATCCCTGTATCATCAGAGAACGTCAACACGTAGTTGCTGGCAGTGCTGCATGTGCACTAATTGGTGTGCAGGGAAAACGGGAACGAAGAGCCAACACACCCCTGAGGAACACCTGTGCTAGGTGTTCTAGGCAGGTCAGGTTGATGGCTTCAGGGTAGAGTTAGGCTTTAGCTCAGAGATAGTCTTTGGGATCTTAGTAGACATAGTTATCCTTCAAACCCCGAAGCTGGATGTAGGCTTGCACTTCAACTTCTCACTCATATACTTAAGCTCCAAGTCAGAGGACACCTTGCAAAAGGGAAAGGGACATATCTGAGGACCTCAGCAAGTAATGGGTGAGGCTATGTCCAGAACATGGCCACCATCTTCAAATGAAGGGCAGGTTTTGGTCCGATGGGAAGGTGGTCATGTAGTATATCAAAGAAGACCACAATTGTCTCAGAAATCGATTGCTAACCCAGGCAGATATCTCTTGTGGTTATCAAGTTATCAACAGAACTTCGAAACATCTCCTGGGAACGTTGTGTTTGGTGCACGGCTATTTGACGTGTCCAGTGTGCCGTCCCTGGGGCCGAACACAGAGCTGAAGGCACAGGATCCAATCGTTATGACTGTGCACGAGAATCTCCGGAGAAATGCGGAGACAAGCCTCCACGAAGGTGCTGTTTGTTGCAGAGTTTCTCGGCCATCCCACAGGTCCACATGACCACCTTCCCATGACTTGCTGGGGTTTTCAAAGGTGTCGGATACTAAAGGGTGTCCTGTGACTTTTGACTCCCTCTGTATAGAACTATAAATATCTACACACACGTGTTTTTCCTTTTCCCGAAATCTTGAAAGTGAGCGATGCAACAAGTCCAACTGACAGGGCAAACGTCTTAATGGCTCTTTAAACCTCTTCTGGACTGAGACGCATACATAATGATCACCTTTTGAGGCAAATCTGAAACAAGTGTCCTCGATGTCCCAGTAATACAAAGATCAGATATTAAGGGAGGAAGCAGAATGTTCCCGTAGATATGGCTGTCAGGGCATCGCACACAATGCTTAACAAATTAATTAACCTTGCCGGCTGTATTGACTGAGTGTCTCTGGCTTTGCATAATAACCCTGCAGCCACCCGTAACCACACATCCAGCACAGGCTCCGAGGGCAGCATCCTCGCTTAGGAGGGCAAAGTGAGCAAAGATCTCATCTCATTGTGAGTCATAATTAGTCTCCAGATCCCGACGACCCTTGGTTTGGAGCGTGGGTTTCTGTGCCGATGAGACTGTAAGCAGGTTTACGGGAAGGACTCGTCATCTAAGCACCATCATCATCATCCAACACCAGTTTTCCCAGCATCATCTTTCCTGCCACTGTTGATTTAAGCACCATCATTGTTCATGTCACTGTACGCAGTCCAGCCCTGCTGCCACGGCAGCCTGACGCACAATCATCTGAACTGTGAGCTCGTTTTCAAACGCCAAAGCTTTTCCACGTCAAAATAAAAATTATAATTGAACAATAATCAATTATAAATATTAATTTACTCCAAAGCTATACTGTGTTATAACAGATATAATATACAGATACTAAATTATAATTATTGTTATTACTATCAAAAGTAGTAGCAATATATGTTCTAATATTATTAGAAGTAGCAGAAAATAAATATAAACACTATTTTTAACGGACGTAGTAGTAGTTGTGGTGGTCGTAGCAGTAGTAGTAGCTGGATTACATATATATATATAAAACATATATAACATTTAATTTTCAGTTTACGAACAAACATGACAAAAACCGTACGATGCACTGTTTAAGATACCTGTTAAATGAGCTCCTTCTCTGCGTATTTATTCAGAACAGCTCTGATATCAGAATAAAAACCAAACAATCCTTCAAAATAACGACGATAAAGAAGCCATTTTGTGATTCTGTCTGGAATTTAGGGCGAAAACCCTTAATTGACCATTAATTTGAAATTGTTTTTTTAAAATCACTCGTTTATTTCCTGTTTTCGCTCGTTGTGAGAGCAGGTCTCTCCACACAGCAGTGGAGAGAAACATTACGGGATGTGTTTTTGTGCAAGTCTGCAGATATCTCGCAGCTCCTCTAAAGTACGCTTCGCTGTTATCCTTTTATGCAGATGAGCCAAAAACCTATGAAATATGAGAGAATTTGCGATCTCCATTTGCTGACCATGAAATAAGCTTTTCACAAGGCCATGCTGATCACAGCCACCTGAGAGCTCTCTCTCTCTCTCTCTCTCTCTCTCTCTCTCTCGCTCTCTATTTGTTACGCTCCCTCATTACTTCTCTTTCAACATCCCTGTATCTTTTTACACACACCCTCCGACACGCCGCACACGTGTCCCGGTGACACCGGTTGCAATTAAAGACGCTTTCTTTTACACGCATGACCTTTCCCTGATGACCAATCCGCGAGCAACGCGGGGACAACGCTGTGAATGTCCACACCTCCAACCGAGGTTCCTGACGTCTGTGTTTGAACCCCTCGCCCCCTCTCCCCCTGCACCACCCCCCCCCCGCTCGCCTCCTCTCTCTCCTGACAGCATGAAAGCGAGGCTTCTCGGATATCTCTGTAATTTTCCTGCACACAACATCAAAGCGCTAAAACCAATATGGGATTCGGGGGGAAGCAGCATAAGGCATCTTGATTGCGCTGGGTACGACAACAGCTGCTGCTGATCACAAACCCATTCAAGCCAATGGCTCTATATAATACACAAGCCTTCCCTCTATCTCTCGCTCTCTCTTCATCCTCTCATTCTCTCGTGCACTCTCGCTCTCTCTGGTGCAGCGCAAACACACAAATGAAAATACGAAAACACATCCACATACATCTCTATTGTACTTTCCAGCAAGATCGGCACTCAAACCGGCAGCTCATACATGTTGGATTGTTTTAACCCTTAGACGTCTGGATGAAACCATCATCATGACTTTATTCTCCTCCGTCCACCCTGATCTTCAATGGTCAGGACCCCACAGGACCACCACGGAGCAGCTATGATGTGGGTGGTGGGTCGTTCTCAGCACTGCAGTCACACTGACGTGGTGGTGGTGTGTTAGTGTGCGTTGCTGTTACGAGTGGATCAGACGCAGCAGTGCTGCTGGAGTGTTTAAACGCTGTGTCCACTCACTGTCCACTCTATTAGACACTCCTACCGAGTGTCTCCACCTTGTAGATGTAAAGTCAGAGACAGAAGCTTGTCTGTTTCTGCACAGCTTGTGTCGGGCGTCCTCTAGTCCAGGTGTTACTACTCGTCCACGTCCGGTTCTTTGTTTCAGCTTTAATTACGAAGACTAAGAATGATTTACAGTTGAAATATGCTTTTTATAAATGCTTTCGTGGCAAATTCCGAGTCTTAACCTTTACCACGTATTCCGCGCAAATGAGCGCTCCGTGTGACTAAGGTGTCCGACGAGTTTACCCACTAATGAGTTTATGACTAAGGCGTTAGTGAACGCCTTAATATGGCAGCAGTCAATCATCCTTGCCGTCAGGAGCAGATGTGTTCATGCCAAGCGCTGTGATATATATTTAAAAGAGTCAAGCAAAGCAGGGGCTTCAGTGAATCGGATGAAAGCCGAGCGAGAGAGTGAAGGAAAAAAAAAAGGAAAGAAACAAAGGACGGCGTTATTTAGTTACTGTCACAACAGATGAGGCAGCCGTATAAAGAAAGAGTCTACATTTATCACTGGCTGTTTATCATATCAGTAATGTCAGCGCTGACACACTGCTGCACACAAAGCCTCTCTGCTCACTCGGCCTCTCCGCCAGCAGAGCAGATGGGGGACAGGGATTCACCTCATTTTCCTGAGTGGACGAAGGTCAGCTCACTAGGGGTGTAAATCCCTGACCTTACGGCGATTCAAATGTGATTTAAAAACTTACATTGGATACGACTCTTTGGGAAGTGAATCTCGATGAAAACAGCTTTACATCTGACTTGACTCTTTATGAAAATGACTCCATGCACTGAATCTGACACGTTAAAGTGTAAACGACTCTTGAATTCAGCATTGTTCATTCGAATCAGGCCCTGAACTGACATCGGATTCAAATCGGTTCATTAGGAATCGATTCACTGTGCCTGATTTCAGGCTCTTTAGGACACACTTTAGCTTGATTCAACTTGATTCAATTCAAATCTCAGAATCAAGAGTTTCAACATCACTTGATTCAGTTCGAATCAATAAAAATCAATTCCCTGCGTCATCTCATGAGTCTCTCATCCATGATTCCTCCATGATTCAGTTCAGTTGGTTCATGTAGGCTCATTAGGACTCAATGAACATGACTTAATGTAATTCTTTTAGAAATGAATCAGTGTATTACAGAATCTCTTAGCTTTGATTCAATTCTTCAGCAGCTCATTGCATCACAGAATCTCTAATGTCACCATGATTCACTTCAATTAGGCTCTTTGTAAGATTCAATGCATCCAGGAAACTGAATTCAAACTGAAATCTTTAAGAACTCAAGCTTCAACATTGATTCAGATCCTGCGCAAACTGAATCACTGTACCACTGTTGGATTCGTTCAATTAGGCCCATCAGAAATTCAATTTCTACTGAACTCAATTGAACTCCTTTGAAAGTGACTCAATACATTACAGAACCTCTTACCATGGTTTGATGAGACTCTTCAGGGAATGAGTCACTGTTATGGAATCCACTGTCACCATGATTCAGTTCCGTTCAATTAGGCTCTTTAGGAGTCGTTCATTCAGTTCTTCAAGAAATGATTCAGTGTTTTATGAAATCTCTCTCCATTAATAGACTCGAATAAACTATGAATCAGCTCAGTTTCATTATTTGGACTTGGTCGTATGTTTGCCTCTCAGCACTGAGGTCTTGGGTTCAAGGTCTTATCTGGGTGGCGTTTCCATGTTCTCCCCATGGCTCCGGTTCCCTCTCATAGTACGAAAACATGGCGATCGGGTGAAACGGCTACTTTAAACGATCCTTTAAATGAGTGTGTGAGTGAATATATGTGTGTATGTGCAGATGAGGATCGGCACACTGTCCGGGCTGAACCCCCCAGTGCGCGGTGCAGTCCTCCTGGTGGTCGATGCCGGTAGAGTGTACGCTGTAAGGTGTTGTAAGTAAGGTGCTGTATAAGTATAAGTACCACGTGATTGGAGGAATTGTTACACAACCATGTTCGGTGTCAGTGCTGGAGGTGGGAGGGTTATGTTTGAAAAAAAAAAAAAAACAATGAGTGCACATTCTATAGATTATTCAAACCAATCACGGTCATTTCTCCGAAACAGTCGGACCGACTCTACACCGCAGGTCGATTGTACAGCCCTACAGTTCATAGATCAGGCTAAAGATGAAATCAGAGCTGCAGGACTTTCCTCGACACCATATTGATTCTAACTATAGCAACATGCAGCAAACATGAGCCCGAGTGAGAGAGAAAAAGACGACTTACCTATTTTCAGAAGAGGAGGTGTGAGACGCAGGCAGCGGAGGAAGCGAAGGGAGAGAGGAAAGAGAAAGAGAAAAAGAAAGGAATAAGAAATGCAGTCAGAAAGAGCAAGGCCGTGATCTTTTTTGTACTCGTGCTCAGAGCGAGAACTCAGTTGCGTAAGCAATGCTGAAGGCCTTCCTCAGCCAGACGTTTTTGGGGGTGTTATGAGTTTGAGAAATGAAATAATGCCAAGCAGAGGACATGGTGCAGGCTGATCCCACAAACATCTAAGATCTAACTGAATGTGGGTGAGCGAGATCCACACACTGCTGCCGTCTCAAGATCTCTTGAAGACACAGATACTACGCTGTGGTCGGTCTCATCTCCAGACCTGTCCCTGATTGAAAATGTGTGGGACGCTGTTGGACGCTCTATCGACACTCCACCCCTACCACACCATCTGCAGACCTGAGGGAGAACATTCAAGCTGCATGGGATGGATCATCACAGGACACCGTGAGGAACCTCTACACCTCCGTGCAGAGACGTCTGGGAGACATTTCGATTCATTAACCTTTATCTTCTGTCCCAACAGCACTGCTTCCTTCTGGATATGACTGTTTTATTGACGATCAGTGTACATACACGTTCGCACGAGGAACCCTACTGGAGACTCTTCTGGATCACTAACAGCATTAAATACATTTTAGTGCATAATTAAAGAAACAGATATTGGGGAGAAGCTGTGACTCGGGTGACTGACTGGACTCGAGGGGAAAATGTGTAAAAGCGTCAACGTCAAAGCTCTCGCTGGACATGTCTCGTCAGAAAAGCCACTTTAGCAGAAAGGAGAGATATAATCAGGAGATTCTTGAAGCTCCTCCTGCTTTTTTTCCACAAGTCTTGACATCACTGCGCTCTCCACCCTGCCAATATAATCACTGGCTGTTCGAGCGAGAGAGAGAGAGAGAGAGAGAGAGAGAGAGAGAGAGAGAGAGAGAGATTGGGACATTTGTGCCAGACTATGCCTTCTGCATAGGTCCTGATTACATTCATGGGACTGAGCAAAGATTTATGAATGGAAGCCTCCCCAGATGCTCGAAAGCCCCATTCCGCACTCTGAGGCTCACGCGATCGATTTTTCAACCCTATTCCCGATTGCCAATATGAAGAAGGACACACATGAACATTCGGCCCCGGAGATCATCTGCAGATGCTGACGTCTCCTTATTAGGATTGTTTCAGCTGTAGCAGTAGGTTGGGATTCTCGCTGACGCCAATGGCTTCATCACGTCTAATCGCTTTTAATGCTTCGGATTTTCACCCATTTCTCCTCTAATTAGGTCACGTCCAATCCTGCCTGCTAGCTACGTCTTCCCCATCACTGCTTGCAGGAAAAATAAGACGTCCAGCCAACAGCGTCCTGACGAAGGACTAGAGGACGACCAACACAAACTGTGCAGAAACAGATGAGCTTCTGTCTCTGACTTCACATCTACAAGGTGGAGACACTCGGTAGGAGAGTCTCATAGACAGAAATGCTCGAATAAAGCAAAAATTCTACTCGACTTCCTTCCCGTCTGTGTGTGAAGACGACTGCACAGGTGACTTGTTAGCCGTGGCATCATTAAAACCAACGATGGGCCGAGACACGCCCCCTTTGAGCCTCATTGCAAATCAATTCAGATCGGTGGTCCGGCGGTTACTGAACCCGGAGCTCGTCTTTTGTTCTGCACCTAATTTGTGGACGTGGACAGCCTTTAGCGGCAGATTCAGACGCAGTGTGATGGTTTTCCCGCTCGTACATATGCAGCGGAGGGTGGGTGGTGCATACTGTAGGGGGGGTCATGCGGAAAGTGGAGAAAGTGCACATTCCCTCCGTTTATAAAGACTCGGGCCAGCGGAGGTGGGCGGCTGTGCGCGGCTTTCTCTCCACCTTTTAAAAGCAGGCTTTTAAAGCCTTGTATGCGTCTGTTCCCATAAATTACTCAAGTCCTTTATCTTTATTTGGAGAAACTCTTCATCTTCATCAGTGACGTTTGATAAATGAGATCATTACTGTCACGGCGAAATATGGTTGATGTACATTAATATCAGCAGCTACAGAGATTAAAAAGGCAAAACTGGCTGTCGGCTGCAAAAGGCAGCCAATCATGCAATCTGCGAGGGCAACCCAACCTGACACAACAAGCGGCCGCTACAGCGTGACTCAACAGGCTTTTACATCAAATAAATAAATAAAAGACAGGCCGCAGGACAGTGTACAGACAATAACAAACCACAAACTATGAGAAAAACGTCATTTTAAAGGAATTTATAGGAATGAACCAGACACCTTTACACACTACGAACCAATGAACTGCTGGAAAAGATGATTTTAGGTTCATAAATAAATTAAAAATGGTAAATTCATAAATAATTCTATATTTATTGCTTTTTAAAGTGACATATTTCAGGCTCTAATGTCTGGTTAGTTTATTCAAACTGAAAATCGAATCATTTTCATGACACTTTACATGCAAAAGATGCAAAATATGAAATTTCAATGAAATTTTCAACACCAAAAGAACTTGGTCTCAATTTCAATGTTTTGTCCTTTTTTAAATGAACTAGACTTTCGTTACCGATGACGTCCAACACCGCACGGGTCATCCGTGATCATTTATTAGGGATGGTTTTATAGCTGTATGTTGGAAAGGTCAACCGATTCACATGCGCGGTCAGATCTATTTTAACCTACTGAACCTAATCTACTGTCATATTTTATTAGGCCCTGGCTGGTAGCTTTCCAAAAATATCATAAATAATAAATAAATAGAATTTTCCAATTTCGGTTCTGTTTGTAACTTCATTTATTTCTATTGTTATGTATAGTTTTATTATATTATTACTTTGTTTTATCATTTTTTATTATAACTGATGTAGGCGTGTTGTTTATGAAGCATGTTGCTAAATTAGTGCATAAAAAAAAAATAACAACATAAACACAAACAGAATTTTGTGAAATTTCATTTGAGTTCAGGAAAGTAAACGTCTTACATTTTATATTCATTACATAATTTGACCTGAAATATTTCGTTTTTTATTTTACTTTTGATTGTTTTGGCTTATTGCACCTAAATTCACGAATCAAAAAGTGAAAAAAATTAAATGTAAAATGTGTGTGTGTGTGTGTGTGTGTGTGTGTGTGTGTGTGTGTGTGTGTGTGTGTGAGTGAGAGAGAGAGAGAGAGAGAGAGAGAGAGAGTGTGTGGTGGGCAGCTAGTGGGGGGAATGGAAATGACAAAGGTAAAAGCCACCTGACATTTACAGAGAACACTGACAATGACAAATGCATCTGCAGAATAAACACACACACACACACACACACACACACACACACACACACACACACACACACCATAACTAGTCTTTGGCATTCAAATCACCAGACGCACTTTCAAATCAAGGCCGCGAGATCAATATCAGCAGAGAGAGCAGATCAATTGCAGTCGATGGAGATCATGCTCGGTGGCTGTGATTTACCCAATGAAATTATAAACCCCGTGTTTACGTGTGTGCACCAGCGCGCCGAACCAAATCACAACCGTACATCAATTATTGATCTCAGATAAAGAAATACATATTAAACTGTCATGTATTCGTTTATTCGCTCACATTCGCCTGCTCTTTCATTCACGGCTTGCTAACATACGTGTCTTGGGCACAACACTCTTCTATTATTAATGATGTTTGTCCAGATCCCGACGCTTCAGCTCTTTTCTTCCTCTAACCAAGCAGAAGACCTTTAGTGGTCAGCAGCAGGCAGTCATTAGGTCCACACAGCATCCTCAGCAGAGGATTAGGTATCGTACACTCCAGTCTAAGCGGCTGTGAAGACACCGACTAATCATTCAAAGGCAGGACTGGGCTGGAGGACCAAATAAAAATGATATACATTATAATTATATTTTCCTCCATATCGATCAATATCAAAAACTGTTTCACAGACAATTTTAGGTGCTACCACTATGATCTGAGCAGGTTTGAATCCCGGGTCCCACTGCTTGCCATCGGCAGCCGGAGTCGGAGGGAGAGAAATATCGACCTGCTCTCCCTCTCTGGGTGGGTGGATGGCGCTCTCTCCCCACGTCACACTCAATATGATGCTGGTTGGCGTGTGGAATGCAAATGGCGGAAGCTCCAAAACAGCATCCAGAATTTCACATTTTGTGGACATTGATATTGTGAAGTTTAGGCGATGTTGGGTTTTGCTGACCATACTGAATAAAGGTTATCTACAGGGGTTGGACAATGAAACTGAAACACCTGTCATTGTAGTGTAAGGAGGTTTCATGGCTACATTGGAGCAGCCTGGTGGCCAATCTTCATTAACTGCACCAGTAAGAGCAGAGTGTGAAGGTTCCATCAGCAGGTAAGAGCACAGTTCTGCTCAAAATATTGCAATGAACACAACATTATGGGGGACATACCAGAGTTCAAAAGAGGACAAATTGCTGGTGCATCTGTGACCAAGTCAGCAAGTCTTTGTGATGTATTAAGAGCCACAGTATCCAGGGTAACGTCAGCACCACCAAGAAGAACCAACCACATCCAACAGGATTAACTGTGGATGCGAGAGGACGCTGTCTGAAAGGGATGTTGGGGTGCTAACCCGGATGGTATCCAAAAAATGTCCTTCCCAAGACGAATTGACGCTACGTTGGCCGCAAAAGGAGGCCCTAGTTCACCATAATAATCAATTATTGTGGTCTAAAACCAGGTGTTTCAGTTTCATTGTACAACCGCTGTATATAGGACGTTGGCATGGGACATTTGAAAGACGTTGGATTTAGGTTACTTACATCACTCAGTGTCTCATCAAACATGATTTCTAATGATGATGTCACTAAAATGCTCCTATAAATAGACCATAGACCAAATATTTTAGACCTTTGTCTCATACCGTCGACTGCGACGCCATTGTTAGTGTAGATGTCTTCTCCTCCCCAGCCACCTCCACAAAGCCCAGTTCACAGCTGTGCACCATGAATTCACATGTTCATTCAAAAGCAACCTCCTGCTGCCTCAGTGCTCTGAAAGACACCCGAACATGTGGCACAGACGTGTGCGAGAGCGAGAGAGCGAGAGAGAGAGGGAGAGAGGTCAGAACGGCAGTCAGGCAGAATACTGAATAAGTCATATTCCCCCACAGGATGGTCGTGCAAGGCTTCTTCGGCAGGATCTTTGAAGTCTGCTCTTCATCTGACTGAATGAGCAGCCATTTACACAGATCTGCTGGGGGGGGGGACGAAAGAATGGATGTCCTCCTTCCGTCCTTTGTGCTTTATAAGTCTCTTACCGTCACTCCTGTGCCGGATCCTGTGTTTCAGGGCGCTTAACCCCTAGTGAATGACAACAGACAACAACGGAAAACACCGCTTGAATGCAGCCGACTGCACTGTCTGTGAGAACTTCGCTGCAGGCTGTGGCACAGGGTGAAGGAGAGGAGGTGAGGGAGAGGAGGATGACCGCAGCTCTCCCACTCACCTCAAAGGGAGATGAAGGGCCGTAGTGGCAACTGACCTCGTCAATCGCAGTCCCTACGCTCTTTCCACCTCCATAAAGATAAAAACTGGTATTGAATATTGCTGGAAATGTGGGCTGATTCTGGTGGAGATGGAAGCAGATGTGGAGATGTTTCATTCCACGTCTTATTTGAACCTGCTGATTGTTGAAGTGAGTGGGATTGCCACGGCAAGGTCCCAAAAGTTCTCTGAAGCCTTCAGAAAGAAGGGTGTAGATGCAGATGAGTCTCGGAAGGGTTTGAAAGATCTCAAAACTACTAGAAATCAGCCGTTCCACTGTCCGGAAAATATTTTACAACAGGAGAACATTCAAAACCACTGCCAACATGTCCATCATGGACCTACAGGTAGCTCTCGTTACAGTTGATGTCAAGAGTACAGGTTGGAGACTGCTTCCTGAAGACCAAAACAGCACAGTGTCTAATCGCCTTTCCCAGATCTTCCACTCCAATAGGTACACAAACTACAGTGCTGCAGGAACAACCCTCCATATCACTTCACGTGAATGCCTGGCCTTAACTCCTGCAGGTGAAATGGGTGGTCTTATGTTAATATGTTGATGGTTGTGACAACATCTCCAAAAAGGCCTCCAAATAATATATACGTTCTTAACTTTCAATGGAAGTCTGGGAGAATTTCAATGCAGAATTCAAAACTAAATTAGATAAAATTGTGAATTTCTTCACCGTTGAAGCTCTTTACTGAAGTTTGAAGCAACTTCAAGCCATAAATGTAAGCAACACATTCAAACACTTTACCAGTCAACCCTGGCTTGACTTATCAACTCTTTAACAAAGAGTGTGTAAACGCGCCGTGAGCCCCGCCGGCGACGCTGCTTAATTGCCGCTACCGGAGGCCTCCGTTCGCCGAAGACACTAAAGCGTCGGTTTAAACGGGTGACCGAACACAACGTGGAAGATTCTCCTGATTGGAGCCTTCAAAGGGCAACGTTGACTGCTCGGGCCCGTCGTCAAGGACAGATACAATTAAACACACAAGCCAAATCAAATCAAGCGGAACATCGTAAATAATGCCAACAAAAACAATCTTAATTGGACAAAGCGACGGACGATTAACAGTGAGATTACACACTGCCAAACTCCTGCTGCAGCTAAACCGCAGAATCAGAGATGGAGGGGGAGAGAGAGAGAGAGAGAGAGAGAGAGAGAGAGAGAGAGAGAGAGAGACTCCACTGTGGGTGGGGGAGAATAAGAAAGTAGGGAAAAGAAAGACAAAAATGGACAAGACTGAAAGAAAGCAGATGGCGTCCAGAATGAGTAACGCCCAAGGCCAGCATCCTCTTCTCTCTCTCTCTCTCTCTCTCTCTCTCTCTCTCTTCTAAGCAATCCCCCTTACGAAGCAAAGGTGAGGGATGGAGGGGGAGATTCATTTTCTAGGAGGAGGCCGGAGCGTCTTTCCCTTTAGGAAACAGGAGGAGGCTGCTTAATGAGTTTTGGAGAGAGGGCTGTATGTTAGAGGTCATGTTTTGCAGTTCGAGAAGAGAACAGAGCGTGTGTGGCCTACATAACGCAGAGCAGGCCGTGCCGCTGTAGCCCCGTGCCAAGCGGAAAGCAGCCCGGCCCACAAACACAACGAGCGAAACTCGGCGTCGGTCAGACGATTCAGATCATCAGAGAGAGTTTAAAGGGCTTAAAGAGCTTTTATCGGGTGAGTCGCTCTGTATCGTCCTTCTGCTTATTGTGTGTTTATCCGTATCTACGAGGGTTCACGCACCAAATGATTTGTTTTTTTCCAACCTCCTTGATCTTCAACAGGCTCCGCGTTATAGTTAAGCTGTACGGATCGGACAGTCGATGGTACATTTTATCCTCCGCCGTCCTAACGCCCGGTTTTGTAACTCAGCAGCAGGTTTTAGATGATCACACTCACTTTAAAGTGCTACTTCATGACTACTTCCATTGGTTGGTCAAGGACATTTCGTTTTTATTAGCTTGTTAAAAAACGTCCTTGGAATGACGGCTGCCGAGCAAAGCACTCGCCGCCTCCGTGACTAAACAAAAGTTTTTGTGTTGTTCTCCCACATAAAGACCTTTGTATCCACATCTTTTAAGACGTTTACTTTCATGAAAAGACTCTTTAAATGATGTGGATCAGTACTGAGAAGAACTGCACCTGAAAGGAGGTTCAGGATACCATGTGGCACATCCTGTAGGTCCTGCACACTCGTAGGTTGCGGAAGTTGGCGTCCAGCTGCTCCCATAAAGGCTCACCACAAGGCTTCCATCCTCAAACCCAACGATCATCGTATCTTACAAACGATTTGGGAAAAGCCTGGTAGCCACCTTCGCAAAGGGCCGTAGCCAATGTTGTTTGGTTGAACCTCGAATGACTAGTGGCTGCTCCTCCAGAACCACGAAGAGCTGGAGAAAGAAGGTGGTGCTAAAAGGCCACTGATGTCGCTCTCTAATGAAATAATCTGCCATGTTATAGGAGTTACCATAATGAAAGCAGTCTCCTTTACCCTAGCTGTTCATGTCTCTGTCTTTGTGTGTGTCTCTCTCCCTGTCTCGCGCTCGCTCTCCCTCTTGGAGACCTGGCCGTAGTCAGGATTAAATTTCATCAATCAATTGCACCATTAAATGGGCAGACCATCTCCCCGACACATAGCAAAAATTGGATCACAAAAGCAATTTAATTAAATTGAACTGTAATTCAATAGCTTTAATCATTCCAAACAGTTAAAAGAACTCATTTCTTAAATCATTCCCGCCACGTCAAATCATTCTCCTATTTTCCCTCGACGGCTGGAGGGAGGCATCAGTTAATGCCTAATATTTACTGTGAGAAATCCATCTTCGGTAGATACTACTGTTATAAATACACCAGATAATGACCTCTATGAGACACTGGCTTCTAACCTCGCAGACAGAGCTGTCTCAATGTTGGACATGTTTTCAGACCAACCCTGCTTCTTAGGTTGGGGCCCATTTGCAGCATGAGGTTCCAATTTTACCCAGCATGTTTACTCTCTGGCTCCTCCTCTTCTCCATCTGCAGGTCAGATCACGTGACATCCCCGTAATTGGAGACTTTAGACGACGGAGCACTAATCCCTTGCTGGGATCTGAATTTACAATCTCCGCATACTTAATGACGGCAGTTAGACTGTAGGGCCACCCTGGAGCTCTGGAATGACACCACATAAAAACAGCTCGGAGTCAATTTACCTTTCGTCTTTGTCTTGCACACAGAAATGCACATCGTTTCACAGCTCTAGAGTGGAGTGACTGTCAAACTGCCTGCTTATAAAGAGGCAAACAATCGGACATTTTATCGTCACCAGGGTCAGGACTCTGAAAGTGGCCTACCGTCGTGTTTTGGGGGAGTTTAAACCTGCAGATGAGAAGAAACGGTAATGAAATTGAGGGACAATGCTGGACTCAGTTATTGTATGAGCTTAATGTGGCCTGACGTTCCTGGAATTGGCCTCCACCGAGCTCGGTTTCACACATGAAACATCAGTTGGGTGGGTCAGACGATCCATGAGGCCACAATTTAGATCACGAAAATGTACAGGTTCATTTCTGCACTTGTCACCGATTGACCCTCTTCAGTAAGAACTTCTGAACACAAATTTGTCCAAACACTCACACAAACACGCCGAGATTGCGAGTCATCTGTATAAGAGATAGTGGCTGATTCTGCCTCGTTGTTCCTCACCCAACAACCTCTTCTAAAAACACGGAGTGAGGCGCTGATTAGATGGGCTGTAGAACCAATCATATTCCCCCAGCACCACAGATTCATCAACAGCTTCATTACCCGGGCACAGGCACATACACCCCCCCCAACATACACTCGACCACAACCCAGAGTAATCTCCTGCTCCTCTGGCCTTAATGATAAGACCTGGTCCAGAGAAAGCATCGGAGGCCAAGATGAAAAGATGACGGAGGAGTAATGGTTTCGAACCCATTGGACCACACAGTTAGTTTTACTTCATTTCCGCACCCTCCACTCCACTCGATATCACCGTGACAAAGTGAGTTCAGTGCTGAACGCTGCTCTTAGCGTGAACAAGTCCAAGCAAGTTTCACAGAAATGCCCAGTTCTCTACTCTAAAGATCATTCCCAGTTTTCCAACATATTCCAAACCAAAAAAATAAGTTGTTGACCAGCTCGAGTTTGATGGTTTAGCTGGTCTACCGTCATGACCAACGTGACCAAGCTTCATCAATTACCGTGACCAGCACGACCACACCAGCTGACCAGCCTGACGACTAAGACCGTGCAGCTTGCCCAACACAGCCAGCATAACCAGCATGAGGAGAATGTAAGAGACTGACGCTGAAACATCTCAGCGCTGAACGAATTCCGCACGGAGGAGCGGGAACGTCTTTCTTCCAGTCGATGTCAGAGACGGTAGACGGTTCTAGGAAACATCTAACAGCTATTGGGGTTTAAGGTGCCTGAAGGTTTTCCTCACAAACAAATGACATTTCTCTTAATTACGTTCCGCAAATGATGTTTAAAAGACGTTTGATCGGCAGTGTGTTGAGGTATATCATCTCCGTCTCTTCTAGTTGTCCTACGTTTGCAGGTCTCCAGCAGCCATCTTAGTAGCTGTGTGTGTGCTTTGTTTTTGCTCCATTCTTCACGTAAAGCTAAAGAAGCAATCACGTCTTAATCAACTGCCTCCTCTTGAGGTAACGAGGAAAACCGCGTCGGTTTGATTGACTGCTTTAAATGACGGCCGCGTTTCTAATAAAACGTCAGCTAAACGAGCAGCACTAACCGAGTCAAGGTTACGGAGCAGAGTGTGTTGATTCCTTTATACCTTCGTTGTGACTTATGCGACGGTGGAGGACTCGGCGACCTGTAGGCTGTTGGAAAAGAGAAGGAAGCAGCCCTGGGTCAGATGTGGGTAGCTCGGCCGCTCCTCATCAGGGTCTGAGTGGTTATGAGTGGTTACATAAACGCTGCTTGGATTCATACAGAAACTGAAATGCTGGAGAGAGCCTAGAGAGAACAAGGATGTAGAGTGAGTCCTACCATCTTTCCTTATAACTAGAGGGTGACGGGGGAACAAAGAGCATGGCGAGGAGTGAGATAGAGTGAGCGAGAGAGCTTTGTGCCTATTTCTCCATTTCCTACACTCCCTCCAAGTCCCTCATGCAAATGAAACTCCCACACGTCTATGGAATACGTTATTAGGGTTACTGTAGGCATTTTATATAAGCGCCGATATTCCTCTGCAGAGTCAAGAGACGGCAGAGCAAGTCAAAGGTTGACGCTCGTATGAAATGAACATATGAAGTGCATGTACATATCATCCAAAGAGGAGCTGCACCGAGAAGGACGTGTGGGACTGCAGTGCCGTTGGGAAGGAAGATTAAGGTTAAAAGGGACAATGAATGAACCAAATTCACTGATCTAAACATCTCTGCATGGAGGTGTAGAGGTTCCTAATGGTGTCCTGTGATGATCCATCTCATGCAGCTTGAATGTTCTCACTCAGTTCTGCAGATGGTGTGGTAGGGGTGGAGTGTTGATCGAGCGTCCAATAGCATCCCACACATTTTCAATCAGGGACAGGTCTGGAGATGAGACAGAGCACGGCGTGGTATCTGTGTCTTCAAGACGAGATCTTGAGACGGCAGCAGCGTGTCTCTGCTGGTAGACCAGTATGAGTGTACGTCAACATACGCCTGCAAATTCAGCTCCTTCCTTCACACGGTTTGGTGCCTTTAAGCCAATCAAAATCCCTTTTTCCACACATCCAACGAGATACCGCACTGTACCACCTCTTCTCAATCTGTGAATATGACGCACACCCCACAGGCATTTATATCCATCTTCGTGCAGCACCATCTGCAGGAGCCTGAAGCTATTGCCGCTTAAACGCAGCAGGTGCAGTTTTAAGCTGGGAAAATGGTTCTAGATCCAGAATGTAACCTACACAGAAAAGATCTGCAGCTATTTGAGGATGAAGTTAACCACCCACGTCTCAATAAAAAGGCATATTTAATAAACCGCTGAAGCCTATTCAAAGCCACATCATCTCCAATCGTTCTGCAAACACCAAGGCCACGTTTGAGTGAAAAGGGACCGTTCTCTAGACCCTCGTGTGTAGCCATAATAACACTTTTCAAAATCAGTCTGCGAAATCCAAATGGGTCAAAAGCACCAGATGGAATCATGGGCTACATTTCAGGACATCATAATCAGCTTATTGTCCGGCGTGTGGTTTTCAGAGGCGTCCAGATCGCTCAGACGGACAATGTTCCGTGAGTCAGCTGGCCTGACGGGAGCTTGTCCTTTCTGAACTTGACCCCTGCTGACTTGTGTCACCGCGGCCTCGGGGGCCAGACAAAAAAGTTCCCTGGCCTCCTTTCAGCGCAACTATACATCACTGGTCATTATCTTGCTAGAACAATCTGGCACCATAGCAACAGAGGAGCCAGTGACGAAGTAGGCCTAGTGAGACATCAGGCCAGTTTAAACGAAAGATTTGTCAGAGGATCTGGCGTCACCTCTGAAAACCCCATCTCCCACAATCCTTAGGGGTGAGGAGGTGAAGTGGGAGTTCAGGAGACGAGTGGGGGATCGGTGTAAGAGGTATTATTACTGTTAGAACCCTTTGTCATCAGGGGAAAAGGTGAGTTTCTGCCTGAAATGGTTTGTAATTGTGTTTATTTCCATTCTGTAGAGTTTATTAAAGTGATTTGCTGGGTGTGATGGTTAAACCGACGGCGTGTGTGTTTAGGTCCATAGTTTGGACTGTGAGGTAAATTAGCTTTATTAAATAAATGAGCCAAATTAGACGCTTGAATTACACACGAAGGCTCAATTGCAAAATGTGCAAATGGATTAATTTTGCATTTTATTTTAATTACTGAACCGTTTTCAGTTTTTGATTATTGCCTGTGTGTTTGGGTCATGATCACAAAGGTTCCGGTGTTTTATATATATAACTTTCTTTTTTTCTCTCCATTTTTCCAATTTTTCAATCCTACTAATTTAGACGTGCCAATCACCCGCCCCCCTAATTAGCCTCCCACATTCCATGCCCTGCTCTCGACGCCAGGGTGGAGAGATCGTCATGTGACGATAGCTTATGGCCTCTTTTCAAACGGCCGCCGTTTGTATCGCTGCCTGGCAGCCATCGCGCTTGGAGGAGAACCCCGGATCCGGATCCCCGGTTCTGACACAATGGACGGCAGACGCCGGTGTCGACCAGCAGCGCACTCGTGAGATGTGCGAGGGGCGCCATCTACCCACCCCCCGAAGGAGAGCAAGCCAACGTCTCCCCAGGATCATAGTGGGAGCGCCTTAGCTCGCTACGCCACTCGGGGCCTCATTTTTATGTGTCAGGAGCCTTTTCTACACATTTCATTTATACCATCGTTGCATTTGTAACATTGTAGCTATAATAAAAAAATCTAGACAGTTGCTAAAGTTGCTGGTTCTGGAGTTATGTCTAATTTCGCTGGATTTCTAAATAAATAAATAAATAAACAAACAAACAAACCTCAAGAAATTAAAATATGACGATTCCCTGTCATGTTGGTGGTCCGGTGGTCCTGCCTATAGGAGGCTGCTTTTCTGTTTTATTATAATATCTTACGGTAGTTTTGATGTTTATTGATGATCTTAATCTGCTGAAGTATCAGGAAGCGCTGTTTCACCTGGACGCCCTCAGCCAGCGCCCGGAGGTGTTCGATTCCATCAGCAGCACAACTGATTTAACATCACCGAGGACTGATTTACCAAAGCAGGTGTGGATGAGACTCTAAATAATACTAGACTCCCACGAGGAGAACTTTGGAGAACATAGGGATGAAGAAACACCTCGTTCTGTAGGAAAGTTATTAGTGTTTAATAAACACTCGGTAATAAAGTTAATAAACTAATGGATCAGATAAGATTTACATGTACTGTACACACACACACACACACACACACACACACACACACATTTATAATGCCGTAACATGCTGTGATAAAAGGACAGGGGGTTAAGTGGCAGACGGAATGCAAGAGCCATGTTTTTGGGTGTCAAGATACAGCTTTTGACATTTCGCAGGAAGATATGATTTATTTTGATTTTTTTTCCCTCAACATCTGGTTCATCTCAGAGGTTAGCATTACAATTCGGAGTCATGACCATGAAATTGAATCTGTGCCATGGAAGGGAGCATAGTTATTACGTGCTTGCGTATGCGGGGACGTTCAAAACGGGCCTCGTCTTTCGGAGCGGAAAAGGGCAAAGGAGTGGATGTGTCTGCTTATCAAACGGGCTTTATTTGCCTGAACATTCAGACAAATGTGAGACGGGGGACCAGAAGACAAAAAGAAACACTACAAATGTCCCGATTAGAGCTTTATATACTGACGACTTATTATATTTCGCTCAGTCTAGGTATGATGGTTGTATACGGTGGCCATGACCGTATAGGACACACTTCAAATGGGGGGACAACTTCATTTCGGGAGAGATATAATATATACATGATTATATCACAATATATATAAGATGTTAAACAGCAACAATGTCCAGGATGGCATTAGTATCCTGGATTATGACCATCGTCCAGAACTGCTTCCAACCTGCTCCAAAATGATGCTGTGGCGACAACCGGTTACGAGACTGTTCTTACCTCAATATCCAGAACAACGGTGTGGATTTGAACTGACTACACTGTTTAATGTTTCAGATCAGATCAGAGCTTCCACAGCAAAGCTGCCCAGGCGGTCTACAGCATGGACATTCACAGTGGCGGGGCAGTGGGCAGTACGCCACGGCCAGCATGTGGTCTTGTGTTCACGCGCTGTTCAGGAGAATTTAGCCAAGGCTGTTTGCACAGCGCTAACCCACAATGAGCATCCATGAAGAGCTGATGCTTCCCTAAGTACTGCCCACACTCTTCCCCACATGTTCTCCGAGAGAGACAGAGACAGAGAGATGGACCAATACTGACCAATGAAGGAATGTCCGAAATCCTGAAGACAAACATGGAATTTCTCCAGGCCTTTAATTCGGATCAAGAAGCAATACCCGTAACCACCTGAGATACCAGAGCTACAGCCTAGTGACACATTCACAAACACCTAGCAACCACTTACAAACACCTTAGCAACCACCTGAGATAACAGCTGAGCAACAACCACCTGAATTTACACTGTGGGAAAGAAATCAGAATCTAACGGCACCAGCCCTGCGACCGAGGAGGGTGATGGATTCCAACGCGGCTGGAGAGATAATTCAGCAGCGGTGATGTTGACAGGAATGCTGTTCAGGCACCACTTTTTACCATATGCAAAGAGGTGTGTGTGTGTGTGTGTGTGCATGTGCGTGTGTCTTTTGTATCTATTTGTAACACAGGGTCACCTCATATTCCGAGCCAGCAATGGGGAGAAAATGACAAATCTATCACCGTCGCAGGTAAACAAAACCGCACGCCGTGACGATGAGACGAAACACTCCTCGACAGACTGCAACACAGACAAGCAATTCCGGCCACGGCGCCCGAGATTCCCAGCATTGACTGAAGTCTTCTCTGGGAATGGCTGTGATCGTAGTGCGGGTAACGGGAACCTTATCTGTAAGAGTGTTGATTAAAACTACCCACAGTCCTGGGATTGGAAATGGTCCAGAACCCAGAAGTGGACCAGGGTAGATTTAGACCACGTTACACGTCGGATTTCAGTAAAGCAGCAGATTTAGGAAAGAGATTGTCAGAACAGAGCACTTAAGCTTAAGAACAGAGTGAGAAAGTTCACTAGATGTCTCCTGTCTTCAGGAGGAAAGTGAAGTCACCCCAAGGTTAAGAGATTTGGAGCACCATGATGCAAATATTGACAGTCCTGTCCCGAGTCCAATTATAGATCAAATTTAAGATATGATTTAAAAATGACTAAGGCTAAAGACGTGCAATTACTATCTGTACATCTCTGTGGGCTACTTTCTGCTTCAGTATTTAAAGGTACCACCGCCTGAAAGCGCCGGAAGACCCCGTCACACACACTGACTCTGTCAGGAATCAGTGACATAAATCAGGTGGATGGAGTCTCGTTTATTTCACCCTTTAAATCGACTCACTGTTGTGTTCTGAGGAAATGCAACCTGTAACAATGAAGAAAGAACTACAGGCGACTTTGAAATCTGACCATCTACACCAAAACCTTACCATAATCTACACCGAAACCTAACCATAATCTACACTGAAACCTAACCATAATCTACACCGAAACCTAACCATAATCTACACCGAAACCTTACCATAATCTACACCGAAACCTAACCATAATCTACACTGAAACCTAACCATAATCTACACCGAAACCTAACCATAATCTACACTGAAACCTAACCATAATCTACACTGAAACCTAACCATAATCTACACCTAAACCTAACCATAATC
>CM067525.1:2443779-2511279 GCA_034509495.1 Acestrorhynchus altus
CACACACACACACACACAGGGACAAAAGAAAGTCATGTAGTCCATCAGCAGGCTAACAGCAATCCCCATTAGGCTATTAAACGACACGTCTGTGGTTTGTTATTGACTTTAGCTTAAGCACATGTAACAGTAAACAACAGGCTTTATATAAAGTGCGCTTCATTAAGCCGACGCTACGGTACAGCACTGTCTGCACGTTTAACATTTCTACAAATCTGAACAACAAAATAACTAAACATACAACTGAAGAAATATCTTTTAATAATCATTCATTAAAATATAATTTATAGAACTGCAGTTTCCCCACCATTAGACCAGCAGTGGACATCAAACACCTTCATTTTTACACATTATCTATAGAATTAAATATGTTAATTTATAATATTATATATATATTATATAAAATATATTATAATTATAATATATTTATGTTTGGGACTATTGTTGGTTTCCGAGTTCACCACCGTACTGGTTTTGCATCAGTAACGGTTGGATAGCTGGGTCAGAAAAAGGTGAAAGGTGGTGGTTCTCCAGTTAGGTAGCAGATGTTGGGCAGTGGATAATTCGATTATGTGTGATCTGACTGGCTCAGTTCTGTCCCAGTAAGAGAGCTGGATTTCTGTGGTTTTGTTTGGAAGGACTGTGGTCAGATCAGAATCAGATGGCGCTCTCTGCCCACATCACACTCAATGTGATGCCGGTCGGCACAGGCGTCTGTGCACCACTGTATCAGAACTGGGGTCCCGACGCTTCGTGTGATGGGGAGTGATAAAGATGTTGGGGAAATGCTACTTCCAAACTTACAGGGAGAAAATCACGGGTAAACGAAAAACCCTCAGCTCTACATTAGTCCACAGGTAACCTATGGAGTCTCTCATTTCAGTGTAGCGAGACAATGAGGGACAACCACTTTCCATATAAGAGACTGGGTATTTTGGACTTTAGTTTATGATTATATTCAAAAACATTATTTTACTTGTTGCATTCGCCTCTTTAGTGGGGGACCTTCTGCTTCATCTAGTCATATGGAATGGATCCCTCACGTTGGGTAGGAGCTTACTTATCCAACAATGGAAATCAACCTACGCAGCATCAATCACAGACTGGCATAATCTGCCCACTAGGGTAGCAGCATATGAGCGCGTGTCCTCTTCCCTAATGGCAGAATGGAACGGTATTATGAACATTAAAGGACCTCTTGGGGCTTTTCTGATTTTACACTGAGGTGTCTGTAGGTAATGTACATTAACAGGTGACCAATGTAAACTAGTGTCTTCCTGAAACCAACCTGATGACATCACTGAACTGGCATGACGTGATGGTGCCCTTCAGCAAAGCACATTGCCTTGGTTTGCTCTTGCTTGTTGGAATGAATGGCATCACCTTGGCGAGATCCTTTATAAAGACTGTAGATATAGAATATTAGACGGGGGAGGGATTTAAAACAGAGAGTCTTTGTCACAGCACCATTAAAAACCGTTGACCTACAATGTTACGACTATTCATTCAGTCGTCATTACAACACAGACATTTAAGCCATTAAGAAAAAGCTCAGAGTGGAGCTTCGGTACTAATATATTATTGTATATATTAATCAAAAGGAACAATTATTCAGTGACTGCTAGAAATCATCCGAGATGGTCTTCACTGTAACCTCTAGACAAAAAGAATTGATCACATAATACCTCAAAGAGCCTGAAAGACATTCATACACACACTGGAGAGCTTCCTTAATGAAGGAACCTCAAAGCATCGAGTTCACGGAAAAGAAAGACTGAGGTTGACCCTTCTGAGTGCTTCTCCGAGGCCAAAGAGGTTCAATTCCCGGGTCTGATCCGAGTCAACGTGGTGGATTTGTGGCGCGAGTGTTTCTTAACGGTACGATATGTACGAAATAATCACAATACCACACAACTTTGACAGTTCTTTCTTTGCTCCAAAGCTTTGTCGGGGCTGACGTGGTAGTTATTGACTTTAATGAGAAAAATAAAAGTATTATGTACTGATGTTTCCTTGATGTCAAACGTGCAGCTCAGGAAATGAATCCTGAGTATTAGAGCAACAGAGAAACAACCGAGTCGCATACAGAACAGCTACAATGGGCCATCAAAGACCTTGGCGCACCGCTCATTGAGGTAAAGCTCACTTCCAGAGGAAACAAATATTCGAATAGAAACCTCGTCTTTGTCTCATCCAGTTCAACTAGTCATGGTTACATCCTGTTTGAGCTCAGCGAGGTCAGAATGTGGTTAAACAAAATGAACTGGTACAAAAAGCCCATTGGTACAAATGTGAGGGGCAGCCCAGTACTTGTCCACATAAGAAATGACCACTAAAATCGGGCTTGAACACTGGCTGGAGTTTGAACGAGACATGGTCGTGGAAGCCATTAGGACAGGGCACTGCATTTGCGAAGCTCTGCAGGGATTTTACATCAATCCACAGAGTCCTGTGTACCGGGAATGAGCCATAGAAGGCATTACCACCCACAGTAGACAGCGCAGAGGCTGCCTATTGGTGCATAATGGTGGCGACAGGCGGCATCTGCCTAGAATTGTCCACGTAAACAGAACAAAACCAACCAAGTGAGGAACTGTCCCCTTGACAGAACAAAACCAAACCCTTCACTGGCTGAGCTCCAAGTGTTTGTGCAGTCAGGCAACACTCATGAGTCACCGAACTAATTGTTTGGGGCCGGTGGTGCAGACATGAAGCCATGGACCTCAGGTGTCTGGGGCACTGTGCAGACTGGTGGTGGTTTCATACTGGTGTGAGGTGTAGTCTCCAGGCATGGCTTGTCGTGTCAGTGTACTTGATACATCAGTGATTCGATAGTCTGTGATTATAGAGACAATCGTTAGCCCTGGCTGTTCGTCAGGAACTCCGAAAGCAGCCCACAGGCTCTTCAAAGAACGCTAAGCGTTCCTGTTTGTGCGTCAACAGTGCTTCTCTACGGTAAACCAACGCTTCAGTTGACTCTGAGTGAAGTAGATAGGGAAAGAGAAGGGTAATTTGGCACTAGTCAGTGGAAGCAGATCCTAATGATGAGCAAACGTCGATTCGAGCTGTTGCCATCTTCACCCCCCCTCTGTTTAAACTCGGTGGGATTAGAGGGTTTGCCAATGGCTGGCTATGCTTCACGAACAACCGTTAGTTAAAAGCCTGAGTCAGACTTCAGAGGGAAAAGACAAACGATTGGAGCTTTGGCGCATTGGTGCAGTCTCTCTCTCTCTCTCTCTCTCTCTCTCTCTCTCTCTCTCTCTCTCTCCTGCTCTCTCTCTCTGTCTCTTTGTCTCTCGCCCAGCGCCAGGCCTGACAGACTGGCTTTGGCACTCGCTCGACAAACCGTCCCAATTCGCCACATAAATAAGAGAATAAATAAATGCAGATGGAGTTGGCCTCTCAAAGCCCGTTCTAATGCACTGCCGGCCCCAGAGACGAGACGTCCCTCGCCGGCCCACGTGACTCAGAGCTGCTCGGGCCGCCGTCTCGGCATCAGACGCCCGTTTTGTGCTCGTCGTCTGGCCCGGTTCGGCCGCGCCAGATGACTTATTCCCCTTCCTTCAGTTTTCTGTGTGAAGTGACACTAATACAGAATTCGCACTGAGCTCAGACCTAATGAAGCCGAATCCGTCGCCACATTTGTAGATATTAAGGTTGCGTTTAGACAGATGGTCAAATATTTCTTTCTCGCAAACACTGGGCCCAAATTGTTTGCTAGGGTCTGTTTCAAGCCTGGACTAAGAAAGAAACAACAGATCCAGTCAGGCAGTCTATTCCAATTGAAAGCACATTCGAATAGCACTGCTGCCATTTCCCAAAATGACTGCAGGACCATAATGTGCCTAAATACACCAGCATTAGCAGATAAAAGAGGACAGACACATCTGATTCACGCATTATGGCCCAACGACGCGGCTGTTGTCTTATTGGATTTCAATGAAATCTCTGAGCAGAAACTGGCTTAAACACCAGACTGAGGTCAGATTTATCATTTTTAAAATTTCACATTTTAACGGTAGACCCTGATTCCAGATCAGCACACAGAGGCTTTTTTATAGCTTCGAGACCAACATTAATGGTCCTCCGAGACTAACTAAAAAGCACTAAAGGCATTAAAACAAATGCTTCTCTCTTTCACTGACCCATTAAACAGCAGACGGGCTCGTCAGCTGCCCTCAGTATGCAAAATCAACATGCCGTATGGACAAAAGTGTTGGGACACACTTTCACAAAGGTACTGGATGGAGCTCCAGCATTACAGAGGACACAGCTCAATGCTGGGGGGCTCTCTGCCCCTTTGGTGCCAGTAGAGTCCTATTCTATTGGCAGTACCTCTCAAACGGTGTGTGCATTTGCACATCTGTGGATGCGTTCATTAGACGTCTGTTCTATACGCGAGTCCTCCGTAACCTCACATCTGGAGATGATTAATGAACTTTACTAATGTTGCCGGACGATAAACAGAGCTACTGAAGGATCTACAACGAAAACGTTATAGAACATCAAGGAAAGAACTAGCATCTCCAACAGCAACAAGGAGAAGGAAACCTTCTCGACGGTCAATGGACAAAATAAAAAGATCAACACATTCACATAATAAACAGATACACAAGAAAGCTTTTGTGTTACAGGAATGACACGTATGATGACATCGTCATTTAGAACTGCCAATCAAATTACCCTCCACCCCCACCATCTGAGAACCCTTATATAAAGCACTGGCTGATTTTGGGATCAATCTGATGATCTGTATTAAAGATAAGGCAGCAATGAAGTTTATGTTTTATGTTTTTGTTCTCATAGAAAGTTCTAATGTTCTAATAGAAATGTTCCAAAGGTTCCTTTATTTATTTATTCATTTTAAAAACTGTTTTAGAACATGATTACTGCTGATTATGATCCAAGATTGACTGACTGATCTGAAGAATTGGCTACAACGAAGCGAAAAACGTTCTCCTATGTGAAAAATATTAATATTAATATTAAGGCAACGCTTGCCTTACTTCAGTTATGACTTTGAAGTGGGGGAAGTAACCTATTTATTAATGTCGTGTTCTAGTGTTCCTATGGTTCTAATGTTGATTCTGAACAGATGAAAACTCACGACCGGAGTCACAACAGAGGTTACAGCCGGGACGCAATACAGACAGCACTTATAGGAAAGTCTCTGATCCTGAGGGCCACGTCACCGTGTCCCCGTCCCCCCGTCCTCAAGGCCCCGTCGTTCAGGCTCCGCCGTGCCAAGAGAGAACAAAGAACAAATTCATGTTTCATTACAATGAAGCATAAAAACACGAGAGCTCGTGATGAAGAATCGATTGCCTCTAGCGGCGGAGCCGATTGTACATCTAATGCGCTTATCGTAAGATCAATGCCGCTGAATATTTCAACTAGTATTTGTTCCGTGGGTTCAGAGTTTTGATCGCCGCGGGCTCGAACGGCCTTGGCTTGAGTCTTTTCGGCGTACAGAGATTGTACGCTTTTACCCGCGCCCGAATACAGACTCTATTAACCACACGTTTCCCTCTGAAACAAACTGCAGGGTGACGGTTTAATCTGCTGCCACGTTCAACGGGGACGTGGCTCGGGGAGTACGAGTCTGAAATAACTCCACGACGCTTCTGGGGGAAATAATTATACGAGGAAAGCAGGGAGGATAAAATGGAGAAGAGATTAACCAAAAAAAAGTCTCAGAGGCTCATGGGGGTTACCAACATTCGGTCCACTTATTCTCCACTCTCCATTAATTTGGCCCACAAAACGTATTTCCAGAACGGAAAGCAGAAGGGTGGATATCCCTAATATGGGAGAAAATTGCGCTCTCTCTCTCTCTCTCTCTCTCTCTCTCTCTCTCTCTCTCTATCTCAGAGGTGGGCCTAAAGCCTGAACTCGTCTTCCAGTAAGCACACTGCTGCTTCACTGTACAAAGAAACAATGACGCAAGTAGAAGAAAAAGGGGACCAGCAGAAAAGCAGGTCAGACAACTTCTCCAGTTCCCTGAAGAACGACAACGGAATGTCTCAGTGCATCCAGTATGTCTCACACACATGCAATGTACGAGAAAACAGCTCCACGCTCAACGTAGGAGCCCCGCATCCATGTGTTCTTTAGCTTCCGGTGATACGGGACACACTGCCGCGCCTGGGCTTGTGAGGTTCCCACGTGGATCCTAGAAGACTGCCAACATGTGGAGTGGACACTTTCCTCAGAGTGCGTTGGCCGCCCAGCAATGATACGTTGGCGGAAGTTCGAGAACAGAGACAGTGGTTTCACGTGCATTGGAGGAGGCATGTGTTTGTCTTCACCGTCCTAGATTTGGGAGCATTGTGGTGATAGTAGAGAGTCCTAATGAGGTCGGGAAACTGGCACTTCCAAAATGGGAAGGGAAAAATAATCCGAGTGTGTCTCTATTTCATTTATTTAAAAACATGGAGTAGATTTTTAGTAAATAAGTAAATTTCAAAGCATTGAAACCAAGTATTCGACTGTGATTTATGGAAGCACTCAGCTTTCCGTTTATAATGCTGCACTAGTGAACGGAGCACCAGTATTTGTGGGAAGAGTTCGGATGGGCTGCTATTTTGGCAGTCAGTTTGTGACTCCAGCTGCCCACTGACCAGCCGAATCTGTCCCAAGTACAGTTTCATCTTCTCAAGAACCTGTGATCGAGCCTCCACATGATACTGAAGGGTCTTCAGTTTAGATCTCCACTCCAACGAGCTGGAGGGGTTGGAAAATTCTCCACGGCAACAGAAGTTAATCAAATAAAGGTTCTACGCTACAGTGCTCGTTAGGATCAATGGGAATCCAAACTAGCAACAGTTGCTAGGAAAGAACACATTTGTGGGTGGATCGTGGATCGGTCAACTGAAACCGGAATTCATCAGGATTATTATTATTTATGTCCCTTCCTACAAGCCCTGGATGTTCCGGCATATAGGACTGCAAAGGAAAAAAGTGCTTAACCATTCCGCAAATTAGTTTCCGGCCTGGCAAAACTATTTGGCCATCAGAAATTGATTAAATTAACGCTGCACGGGTCATTTGGCCTTTCCACCAGCCGCTGGAAAAGGCAGCACTGAGAGGCACAAAAGAGGCACCCGGTCGCTGTTAATGTGATTTGATTAGGAGGAGAGGTGAGGAAAGGAAAGAGGAGGGAGAGAGAGGAAAAGATGGGAGGAAGAAGAGAAAGAGAGAGAGAAAGAGGGAGAGAGCACCAGATTAAAGTCTTCCATTTTCTCCCGTTCTCTGCACTCTGGAGACCCGGTGTGTGTTATTCCTGTCTGATGAGTTTGCCACTGATGGAAGGATGAGGGTGAAAGATGGAGAGAGCAAAGAGGAGAGTGCCAAAAATAGAACAAAGAGGAAGAGATTGAAGGAGAGAGAGAGAGAGAGAGAGAGAGAGAGAGAGGGATAAGAAGAGGGTAAATCAAAAATCTGATCTATCCATGCTCCACCCACAACATGCATTAGATTGTAGCCTTAATGCTTGGCAGCGTGGACGTTACGGAAGCTGGCATCAACTCTGCTCCCATAAACCCCGACTGGCGATAAATCTGGTGTCCGACAGGCCAAGAAAATGCAATCTGGTGGAGATATTCCTGGAAATGCCTCGTTGTGATTTGGAGCATTATCCTCCTGAAAAATGCCATTGGAAGCCCTGCCATAAGAGGTGACACAAGGCTGCAGGATGTCCTGCCCATATCGCTGAACTGTCAGTGTCCCTCGTATCACTACCAGGTTTGACCGCCTGTCGTATACAATGTCACCCAGATAATCACACCAGCAGTTGGGGCTCCAAACCTTTCCAAACAGAAGGGGTCGATGGCTGGACAAGAACTAGACGCCACAGCACACACCGTCCTGCTTCTCTCCGTCCATCGATGTGCCAACTGGAACGAAATGTCTGAGCGCGTCATAGAGACACCTCTAACTCTCACCAGGAGGTACACTACCCAAAAGCAGCCTCTGAACGTCATTTTTAAGCATTTGTAACAGTTCTGAGACCTTCTCACTTTAACGATCAACAATCAAGAGCAAACCAAACTAACGCCTGCGGTTTAACGAAGACAGGCAGCAGATGTGCGGCTCCTGATTCTCATTTTAGATTTTTGAAGTCTTAATAAGTGTTGGGGTCTCGAGAACTGCTTTTCTCTTAATTACATTAAAGACATTTCTTCAGCTGTGTGTGTGTGTGTGTGTGTGTGTGTGTGTTATATTACCTCCATCCCTCAAAAGTCCATATGTTTAAATATGTAAAACTGTCCTACACCCAACTCCCTGCCTGCCTACAAAATAAATATCACCTCATATTAATAACGCAATCAAAGTGTCTGCTCTGTTCCACAGTTTCTCATTAAGCTAAATGAGATTTTTGCCAACACTCTGCAAAGACTACATTTGTAAGCAGAGCACGGAAAGATCACTTATATTAATAGTCGGTTTGGGCAGCCTGTTATTGAATGATTTGAGATCGACTGACCAGCCGAGTGCGCGCCAAGCCAAGGCCTCTGAGGGTCCGAGCCAGGGCATTACATACACACCGGTCACTCGCACCACCACACACACACACAGCTCACACATACTCACACCCTGCCATTTCCTCTCTCTGCACTTCAATATGGCTGGCTGGCATGGCAGCGCTGGCAAACCTGGAGCGTGGACAGCTTCAGTGTGGTCTCAGTCCACCTGCCAGGCGTTACGGCTCCAGCTCACAGCAATGACCTGGATCCTCTAAAAACACACCATCACCTTTACTAAAGCACCGAGAACCGAGCCGTCCAGGAACACGGCGCAGACACGAAGAGGTGAGTGCTTGCTGGCTTTTGTAAGTTAAGCCGTGCACACGGAGACGGGTGCGACGTTTGGCCAACGTTTTGTTTGCTTGTTTGTTATGAAAAACAATACAATAAACAAATAGGGCTGAGCTGATATCTCAGACTCGTGAGAATTGCCAATATACCACACGATATTTCTAAAACCTTAAAGTATATCGTGAACCTCCCAAGAGAACGATGGAAATGGGAAGGGAGTGGCTGTGTGCTCTCTTTCTTTGCCCACAGAGGGTTTAAATTTCACAATAAAAGTCCCAAGAATATAATATATACAAAAATAAAAATATCCTTGTCCATCTAATCTTTACAAATACTTTAGATTATAGAACAATATATTATGTTTTCAGGTCAAAAACACAATGAAAGATCAATTTTCAACAGGATTTCAGGGCGTTTAGTCTTTATATGCAAAAAGGAAAACAATATGTGTGACTGTCTCCTATAAATATACATTTTCTGGTGAAAAACCCTGAAAACGTCCCACAAAATTTGCCTAGAAATGTCGAGCCGACAGCGTCCTGTGGGCAGCGTCCTGTGGACAGCGTCCTGTGGGCAGCGTCCTGTGAGCACTGATGAAGGACTAGAGGACGACCAACACAAACTGTGCAGAAACAGATGAGCTTCTGTCTCTGACTTTACATCTACAAGGTGGAGACACTCGGTAGGAGTGTCTAATAGAGTGGACAGTGAGTGGACGCAGTGTTTAAACACTCCAGCAGCACTGCTGCGTCTGATCCAGTCTCACCAACACAACACACACTAACACACCACCACCATGTCAGTGTGACTGCAGTGCTGAGAATGACCCACCGACCTGTGGTGGTCCTGTGGCGTCCTGACCACTGAAGATCAGGGTGAGACTGTAATTATAGCACTGCAACCTAAATGTCAATGTTCATTTCTAGACTTGATTTGCAGTAAATGCGCTGATTATTTCTTTATCTTTCTCTTCTACAGTGTTGGCACACTTCTCTACCCGAGCCAGCTGGGTGGGAGTACCCAACAGCCCAACAGGCTGCATCATCACATACAGCAAGCTTAGATAAAGCCCAGTGGTTTTCCACGAATGCCACCCTGCCGCAAAGCTCAATTCATCCACGTCTTGCTCTGCAATCAATGAGAAGCTTCATCCCCATCATGCGTCCATCAAGGGAGACTCCAGATTTGTTTCCTAGCCCATGAAGCAGGTCAGCAAGCTCGGGTGGGTGTCCAGTTCGCTGCGAGTGTGAGCCCTGCAGTACGTAGGAATCGATGTGTCCTCGGTGCAAAGCCTGGAGTGTAATTACAGCAAAGTCGGTGCGGCAGCCGCTCTGGGTAAAGTGCTAATGAGGGAGCGATGGTTCCTCCAGCCTTGAGGCCTCAGGCCAGAGATGGAGGCCACAAAAAGGCTTAATTACAGGCTGGATAATGCCGGCAAGAGCCGCGACGGATCTGCGGTGCTTCCTTCAGGGACGCTCCATCAGATGGTCTGCTAATACAGCTGCTCCCGGCCCACCCAAGCCTGCCATGCTGGTAATGACTGTCCCTAGCCTGGGAGGCTTTGTCTTCGCCGTGCCGCTGGCCCAGTTGGTGCCCCAGTGCTGCCAGCCCAGCAGCTGGTCGTCTATGATGCATGGCACAGGACCAACGAGCTCCGGCTCCAGCCTCTCCTCTTCTTCCCTTTCCTCGTGCCCCAAAAATCCTGCGTCTGAACTTCCTGTGAGACTGCAGTCCAGACGGAATACAGCTAAGCAATTCGATTTTGCACAATAATGAAATAGCGAAAGGTTGCACGAGCGGCACGGACGTCTCCTGACCTCTCAGCAAAAAGATAATCTGCACCACTTACAGATATGGCTGTTGGTGGGAGGTCAGTTAATCATATTCTCTTCTGGATGGATGGTATTACACAGCTCATAGGATGGAAAACAAGATGTTTCTTGTTTAATTTAAATAAACATTCATTGAATGTAAAACAATTCAGTAAAAACAAGCATTAAATCATCCATATACAGAAATGAAATTGGAAAAGAGCCATTTCGGAATTCAATTTTCTGAAAATGTTTTTGTTTTTCTCTCACAATATGGACTTTTCACACATTATGTATATTTGAAAAAGTAGTTCAGTAATTCTTTAGTATTGGGAAATTTAGGTCCAGCTGGGATTGTTGTGTAAAAACCATTCTAACAACATTTTCAAAACACTTCTGCAACATACAGGGGTTGGACAATGAAACTGAAACACCTGGTTTTAGACCACAATAATTGATTATTATGGTGAACTAGGGCCTCCTTTCATGGCTAATACAGCGTCAGTTCCTCTTGGGAAGGACATTTTTTGGAGACAATCCGGGTTAGCACCCCGACATCCCTTTCAGACAGCGTCCTCTCACGTCCACAGTTAATCCTGTTGGATGTGGTTGGTCCTTCTTGGTGGTGCTGACATTACCCTGGATACCGTGGCTCTTGATACATCACAAAGACTTGCTGTCTTGGTCACAGATGCACCAGCAAGATGTGCACCAACAGTTTGTCCTCTTTTGAACTCTGGTATGTCCCCCATAATGTTGTGTTCATTGAAATATTTTGAGCAGAACTGTGCTCTTACCTGCTAATTGAATCTTCACACTCTGCTCTTACTGGTGCAATTAATGAAGATTGGCCACCAGGCTGCTCCGATTCAGCCATGAAACCTCCCACTACAATGACAGGTGTTTCAGTTTCATTGTCCAACCCCTGTAGATCTTAACTTGTCTCTATTACAGTCGAGCATTAATGTGATTTAAAGTCCAACACAAAACAACAAAGTCATCCATCTAATCTACGTGAAATTCACACTGGAATTAGACGTCGTACTAACAATGTTCTCAGTCTGTCTTTGTCTGTGGACATTGATGTCCAGCTGGGAACAAACACTCGTATATTGTTACAGTGCTTGAATGAACCATTTGCTGGTTTTTTAAACCTTCTGATATTTACATTACATTTAACCATCGAGCCGATTCAGAGCTCCCACGGTGACGCCACGTTGCTCCTAACTTAACCCGAGTTTCACGCCTAAAAGTACCTTGCGATGCCACACACACACATGCCCTTGGGCTCATCAACGGGCATATTTTCAAAGCAAATCACGCGGGGAAATCGCCACTTGTTTCTGCAAGGAGAAAGATCGTGGGCTCATTCATGTGGAAATACGTTTGACCCCATGGACACGGTGGAGGGGAAAAAAAACGGGTTTGTGGTTTTAATAATCCAGGCTGTAAGGAGATGATTTGCTGAAGATTACTCTACAGCCACATCAATGCGTCCGATTGGAGGAAAGAAGAAAAATAGCAGTGGAGGAAAGTCATCTATAATGAAGATAACACAAAACAGACTATCTATTTCTTCCCCACTCCGAGAGAATTTTTTTTCTGATCTGGGAGCTTGGAAGGCAGATCTCTGTGATAATGCTCTGGTATCAAAGGACACTAGCATGGGCAGATAAGCTGGTGTGGATTTCTCATAGCCAGGCCACCCACGCTGTTGTTTTTCCCCCACACGTCTTATCCCTGATCCATTAGAGCAGTGGTCCCAGTGATATTTTCACAGCACAATCTCAACCTCTTCCTCGTCTGGTGCACAGACGAGCTTTTTATCATTAATTGATGTCTTTCAGCCTCTCATCTATTAGCGTAACGCGTACTGCGTGTCTACAGTGGCCTGCCGTGATTGTTTGCAAGTTATTCCAGGCATGATTGTTGAACACTGTATACTGGTGGAGATGTGCGAGGGTGAGGAACCTTCTAAACATCTAAAGAACCTTCACTCCATGCATATCTCCATTACAAACAAGGTTCTAAACAAAAGTGGTCTTTGATGGCTGAGAACCAAAGAAGAGTGTGATGCCTATATACTGCATGGACAATAGAAGTTCTTTAGGTTTAGGACAATGAGCTTCAGTGAATGTTCTACCAGGAGCCTCACATGCCATGCCCCCATCGTCAGCCAATCACCTGTCCCCATCTGTCTTAAAAAGGTCTTTAATGATTATTGTTATCTTTTCAATTTCATTTTGCTTTTCTAGAGCAAGGTTTCTCACCCCTGGTCTTGGTGCCCCCCTGCCCTGCACATTTTAGTGAATTCCCTGCAACTCTGAAAGGGCTTGTTAATTTACAGAAGAGCTAAATAGGGGACGCTATAAAATATGCAGGGCAGACATGCCTCCAGGACCAGGGCAGAGAAACATTGCTTTAGTCTTCTGGTGGAACTGGTTCTTCTACAGCATTGATCCAAGGAACCCTTTGACATCTATATAATTAAGAGTGTAGTCAGTGTCAAGGTGGTTCAACCGTCCAAGTCTAAGCCCTGTCCTCAGGAGATACTATACTGGAGTTCTATCTCCATTTCCAAGGCCATCTGTGGAGTCCCAGAGTGCATGGCATCACTCTCTGGTTGGCTGTTCTCCAAGAGCACTCAGGTGTCCAATGACATGGTGGTGGTGGTGGTGGCATTTGAAAAAGGTGCAATACTGGGGGCAGCATATGTTAGCCCACACGAGATCTCCCAGTGCTGGTCAGTAGACCTAGTTAGGATTAGTTGGACTTCCTGTAGATGTCGGAATATTTAATTGTTAGATGGCCATGAAAGCCATGATTATATGATACTACCCGCATGGCCATGCAGATGCCAATACATGAAAAACCAGTTTAGAAAACCAGTTTAGGAAACCAGTTTAGGAAAATGGTTAATGAATCCATTTTCTTGACGAAGCAGATTCATAAGTTGAACTTTATATATGGAGACCTTCTCCAATAAGGTTCATGTGTCCGACGCCATTGTGCTGGTGGTGGCAGTTCAACATCGTACTGGTAACACTGTGATAATGCGAGACCATTCTGGAGAAAGTGGGAATTGGACAAAAAGACTTCTGCAAAGGACTGCAGGTGGATCCACCTCCCCACTTGTGGACCACTGCACAGTCACGTGTCTTATGGGCGGAGAAGGCTCTGCCAGAAGGTCTGTGTTGATGGTGTGTGAGACACACACCCTTCACAGCTTGGTCTCTGGTGTGACGCCATTTCCACAGCCCAGGCCGCTAGGACCTGACGCCCTGTCGGACACAATTACCGTTAACACCCAGCGCTCCAAGGCTGTATGAAACATGCTCCACACTTCTGCTGCAAACGGCAGAGCATTAGTGAGTGTGTGTGTGTGTGTGTGTGTGTGTGTGTGTGTGTGTGTGTGTGTGTGTGTGTGTGTGTGTGTGTGTAGAATATGCTACCTGTCTGCCATCATTCCTCTACGTCTACTGGGCCCTGGGGTAGGGAGGGAGTGTGTGAAGCTGAAAAGTGGCCAGTGCCAATACCAGGAGGGCATTCGCAGAACTCTAAACACACACACACACACACACACACACACACACACACACACACACACGGCATTGTACACTGCAGCCACACTCACAGTCAGATCCCATTGTCCGGATCAGCAGAACCGATAGCACCCAAAGTGTTATGCATCGCATTAACACGCTGCTAAATAACTAAATGAAGGAACAATGAAAGAAATAAACACACAAACAGGATTATAAAGCTCTAATAAACCCTGTTCACACCAGACAGCTGGGCTACAACACGCCCTCTCCCTTGAGCATCCCGCGTGTGCTGGATCCTGCGTATGATTCAAAGTGACTGATAGAAGTGGGGATAACCTTAAAAGGTTTTTCTATCCTCTTGTGTAAAGTGAAGGGTTCTGTTGCGTAACACAAACACTGCGCTGAATGGAGCAGGATTTCCTTGGTGACGCTACAGCATTTAGAATCACAGACTGATCCAGAACACAGCACCGCAGGCCTGGATTTAACGATAAAGGCTAAAGCTATTATCGCCATATCCAGTTGAGGTGTTTGGCATAATCTAGGGAGGTGCAGATCTGATATTAAACATCAGTATCAGAGCTGAGTAATAGGACTGTCCTGATGTGATCTAGTGGACTGGAATCCGTGCCAATCCAGGCATTCCGGACGGACTGGGTATCGACTTTTCAATCGGCTCCGATCCGTAATTGGAGCAGAGAGCCCTCTGGAGGGAGGAGTGCGGAGCTTCTCAGAATGTAACACAACAGTTGTGCAGGGAAAATCTAAGGCACTGAAGTTCTTCTGCTTCGACTGCACACTTTTTGTCCACACCAGTTGGGCTATACTGGACATTCTATTCCAGTATACCCATATCCTTATGTGCACTTTCATTAACCACACTTTCGGCCAGCAGTCAGCCAACGTGCTAACGCCGTGCCGCACAGTAAAGCTGAGGGACGAGGGATGAGGTGTGCAGCCAGCGTGCTGAAGCCGCTCTAGGGATTTGGGATGAGGGTAGTAGCTACCACACTAATGCCACAGTACTGATGAGGGACAAAGGAATTGAACAACACCCCAAAAGTGGCTGATATCTGTAGGGGAACCTGACGCTTTTGTTCATAGTACGATTCTGCAACTAGCTTTTGGTTGTTGATTAGAAATGAATACTTTCAGCTCCACAGTGGCTGTTTGTTGAGATGGTTATTGACGTAGATAAAATATGCATTTAAAATACTAGAACATACTATGTTTGGCACAGTTTCTGTCTGAAATGGTTCTCCTTTGCTCAAAGAACCCTTTGCAACCCCTTCATTTCAAGGTTGTACAGCTAGGACGAAGTACTCCGTGCTGTGCTGGGAGAAGAAGACAATATTGCCTCCTCTCTCAGTGCAACACAGCCGACTGTGCTGATCCAGGTTTGATCCCATTTGCGGAGTTGGCGCTGTGGACCACACACACTTGAGTGATCTGCTGACAAAGAGAATTGACCACTGCATGAAGCACATCCCTACTCAGAGGATTCATCTCCACACTCTCTCAACAGCACTGCTCTCCACTAGAGCCAATCCACAGCCTGGCCAGAGGGCCACAGGCCACTAACACAGTAACAGACCAAACAGACCAAACGGAACAGACCGATCTTCTGTCCATCTTCATATCTCCGCATGTTCCTTGGACTTTTATCTATTGATCTGCTTTCTGACATCATCTCCTTTCCTGCTCTCGCTCTCTACAGGTCACTTCTCATCTCTACACTGCAAAACAAATGATGTCAGATTTTAGCCACTCAGAGTAATCTAGTAGTGTATACTGGTCAGAGACTCGGTCTGACCGACTCTGAGAGTAATCTAGTAGTGTATACTGGTCAGAGACTCAGTCTGACCGACTCTGAGAGTAATCTAGTAGTGTATACTGGTCAGAGACTCAGTCTGACCCGAATCTGAGAGTAATCCAGTAGTGTATACCGGTCAGAGTATCTCAAAGTGAAACAGAAACACTTTCACTATCACAGTGTTCTCCTCATTCTCGAAACATCTCTGTCTAATTCCTGATCGTCCAGCGTTCCTCCTGCTTCCTGTCCAAATCAATTACATTTCATTTCCTGTTACGACATGAAAAATGCTCTCTCCTTCCCCCTCTCACCCTCAAGTTCTCTTACTTCTCAAGCTCCTGCTCTTAGTTCACAGAGAGAACTCCCTCTTCGTTCTAAGCTTCATCTCTCTCTCTCTCTCTCTCTCTCTCTCTCTCTCTCTCTCTCTGTACACTCTGCCACTCGTTTCATAAGCACATTCTCTCCAGGGCTTAGCAGCAGCAAGCTGATTTAGCGTGAAGCTGGCTGCTTTCATTCTAATGTAATAAAATATTGAGGACAGCCACTGCAGGCCGCTGATGCTTCACTGCTACAGAGAGAGAACCCGGAGAACCGCAACTCGCCAACAGCTCGACGACACACCAGTGGGCCACTCTGTATACCCTCTAGACTTCTGAGAGGAGTCAGTCCAGTCTGAGTATGTAGACGCTCATTAAGCCTCAGAGACACCGACACTACTTTAAACCTTCCTTTGTTTGATCTCCTTTCCATGTGCCGAGATGCCCTGTCCTGACTGATCTTCCCTGGTCTTACCCGCCCCGGCTCCCCGTGACCCCTCTGTCTTCCGTGATGCTGTCCTCGTCGTGGCTCACTCATGCCACATCAGAGACTGCATCACCAGCTTATCACCGGTTCCTCATCAGGGTTCTTCCTCTCGGTCTGATGGAGTTTTTTCCAGCTCGGACCCAGACCTCCACCCTCCATACGAGTGCACTATGTAGTCCACCTGATCTTCAATGTTCAGGACCCCACAGAGCAGCTATTATGTGGGTGGTGGGTCATTCTCAGCACTGCAGCGACCACCATCATGGTGGTGTGTTAGTGTGTGTTGCGATGGTACGAGCTGGTTGCTCCACCTTGTAGATGTAAAGTCAGAGACAGAAGCTCATCTGTTTCTGCACAGTTTGTGTCGGTCGTCCTCTAGTCTTTCATCAGTGCTCACAGGACGCTGCCCACGGGACATTTCTGGTTGGTGGACTGTTGTCAGTCCAGCAGTGACACTGAGGGGTTTAAACACTCCAGCAGCACTGCTGTGAGATCCACTGTACATTGGACACAGTAGAAACGAGGAGGTCTCCAAACTTCTGAACAGCCCAACATCGGGGCACCAGGCCCTGAGATGTTCCGTGAAGCCCCAGACAGGGAGTGAAATAAATAAATAAGATAAAAGGCTGCGCTGTTCCTTTCCACCCTGACAGCTTGGCGAAATGCAGCCCAACAGCCCAGAGACATCTCAAGGAGCCCAGAAGACACTTGTCTGCTGGTGAGATATGGGCATCTCTAATCCCTCTCTTTCTCTGTCTCCAGAGTTCCATTCTATTTTTTCTTTTTTCTCGTCTTCCCGAGGCGATTTTTCAGATGCCACATCTGAGTGGGTGGAGGCTTTAAGGCATGCCTAAACATTGAAGGAGGAGGGGAGGGGAGGAGGGCAGGCGACGGATAACGGTCGAGCCGAACTCGTCCACTTCCCTTCAGAAATGAATAAACTGTTCATCTGCCAAGAAAAAGGCTCCATTTTCTCATCCTCCCATCTCACTCCAACCTCACGTCTCAGCACACTGATGCAGAGCGGCCCAACACGCCGCCTCCTGCGCCGCCGGTGGAATGAAAGGTGGAAGGAAGCTGAGAGCAGACAGAGTGCTCGCTGAAAGCCATTACGAGTCTTGGGAACGAGAAACAGACTGCCAGTGATTCCTGTTACTGTTCGGAGGAGTGTCTTAGAGCAGCGAGGGGTAAAGGAGCGTCAGGGACGCTTGAACAGGAGGAATCGAGCATGTTCGATGAAACGATGGCCACTTTGTCTTCTTGTGATTGCGCTTTCTCTCTCGTCTGCAGGAAATCAAAGCCTGAAGGTACATTTGAAGATAGACTATCCATTCACTGACATGTACTGGAGGTCAGCGTTCCTGCAAAACGCTGGGACAATCTTCTGGAAGGGAATTTTAATCTCATGGGAAAACAGATAAATAATCAATTAGAATGTAAGGAATGAATCCTTAATGTTGGCAAATCGACCAATTACATGAAGGACATGTCGGTGGGTCTGGGCCAAAACATCTACATCACGGATGGAAGCAGGACTGATTCAACCTTCTCTTTTGTTTGTGTTCGTGTCTACGTGCAGGTTTCTGTAGGTTCTGCAGCTTGTGATTGGCCAAGTCCTACCATTGACTTTCACCACTCTTACACTCCAAAAGAAGAACTGAAACACGGTTACCGATCCGGAGATATTTAGAAACAAATCACAAAGCAGAAGGTCAAGCACACGCTCCAATAACGTCTCTTTACTAAGGTTAATGTTAGGGTTAGGTGAAGGTGCAGGTTCAGGTCATAAAATTACTATTACAATTTCTGAAATGTCTCATTTTTGAAATTGTCTTTCAGTGTCGTGTATGAATTCCTCTTAAAACCTATTTCCGGGAGCGTACATTACCGGCGACCCATCAGACCTCCAGAAAGCCTTTGTTGTCGTGGCTCTGCCAGACCTCCTTCTCACTATTTAACTTCTTCTACAGGTGCAGAAAACATCAGGTACATATCAAGGTGGGAAAGCTGCTCTGATTTTTGTTTTCACAGCTGTGAGTGACAACCGATATTATATTGACTGAGGAGCTGCTCCTCAATTCTTATATCTCGTCCTTCCCCAGAGAAAGACGGGTTTCTATTGGTTCTCGCCAAGGTACATGCCTTTGCAGGGATAAAGCTCAACCAGATGAAGAACTCGAGTCAAAGCAAGCTCACTTTCCCATTCAACTAAACCGGCGTTTTCGCCAAGTACACTCGGTCTGACTGTAGTCTAACGGTGCGTTTGTTTTGGTAGCTTCAATTGCATTCATTAGACACCGTCTACCACCTACTCGGTTTCGTCATCATCCCACACGGGGTTGAGCAAAGGCAGGAGAAAAATCCAGTGCGTGAAAATAAACAACGATATCGCATCCCGTATCTCCGTGCGACTCGCCGTCACAGACATCCGATGTGTTTCTACTTCCACCAAAGGTACAGATAGGAGTTATGAGCGAACGTGAACATTTCAGGGATGCCAGGTGTCAGACAAGGCTGTACAAACGAAGGCACAGGCTGTCGAGACTTTGGCTGAAAATGCTGTCCCCTGATTGCTCTCTCGCTCTCTGTTAGCTCTGTTTTCACTGAAGTGAGGAGAAAAAAAGCACATAAACATCATGAAAGAGACATCAGTGGGGAAAGAAGAAGGATGGGAACCGTTCCGAAGCTCAAAAACAGAAGTGAAACAAATACGAGAAAACATCAAACGGAACCAAAAGATAACGGCGATAACAATCGGCATCAGAACTGAAAGGGACGGGACGGGGGTCCAGATGGATCAGACATCTGTGCTTTATGTCATCTGAGCAGGAGGAGAAGAATTCTGATGATCGTGCTTTCACGGCAGCTGAAACAGCACTGGAACTGCACCGTGCTCGCTTGGAAAGAGCAGGAGAGTGGATGGAGGAGTGGGGAGGCGTTGCATTTGCTGAGGACAGACACGGAGGAAGCAACGAGGGGAAAAAAGACAAGAAAGCAGCAGAAGGTTTCTCTCGCTCTCTCTCTCTCTCTCTCTGCTGAGCACCTGCTTTTGGTTTGCGCCGTGTTTGCCTTCTCTAAGCTTTGAGATTCCCGAAGTCTGAAGCTGAGCACATCCTCGCCTATTCAAGCTGTTAAACACTGAAACTGGGCTGGACCCATTTCATGAACGAGTTCAGTAAAAGTGCAGGGTTTTACTTTTTACCCAAATACATCAGCCTACAGTGGCTCCAACTGTAGCCATGTTCGTTGGTTCACGATTTTGCGGACTTTGAGTGTTTTCCCACGTGGTTTGGACAAGACACACCAAAATGTGACACATCAAACCATGTGATAACACTCTCTCCACACTGGTCTGGCCTGCCTGGTTTCGGCCCAGTGCAGGTTTGTGTGCAGTTTAATATGGAGCAGTGGCCGAGATGGTGTTTGTCCATAGCTGTAGGGATTATGTGACCAACGGACCAGATTAAACTACACCTGCAGAGCCCAGTCCAGCTGATAGCTGGGTCGGATGGAGGTCAGGTCATGTTATCACCACAAAGAAACCTCTCCGGAGTTCATCTGGGACCGGCCAGAGACCACCTCCTCTAAAGGGTCTCGGTGCAGTTGTTTTAGTCCGTATGCAAGTGTGATTAGTGTTTTCACACCTGACGGAGCTCCTTCCTGTCAGTTAATAAGCCTGGCATTAATAAGATGATACAAGAAGATTGTATGGTCTTAGAAAAGGTAACGGTCAGCTTCCCTGGTCATTTCCAAAATGCCAAAATTTGCTGCTGAGGTGTGTAATAAGTGTGAACGGCAAATTTCTGTTTCTGATTTGGTCCGTTTTCATATGTGGTCTTAAAAAATGTCACTTATCCAACTCAATGGCACTGAAACTCAGTCTGGATGCATGTTTCAGGGTGTCTTCGGTTTGGTTAAGCAGGAGGTTGAAGTCCAAAAATGAGCAAACTCAGCAGAGGTGTGAGCTTCCCAGTCTTTTATCATCTACTGCCACTTTAAAAGTCCTGTAGTCCACCCAAGCCTTTAGTCAGACCGTTCCTACCATAGTCTTTAAGCGACACCACCCAAGAAGGTTCCTCACCAGTTTGAAGGTTCTTCACATTCACAGCTCTTTAACAAATTACAGCAGTGCTTCATTGTGGAGCCAAACGTGGTTTTTCTAAGGCTCTGCTCAAAGCTCCCTTTGTAGCACATTTCATGTTAAGAGTGCTCTCTAATTGGTGAGGCCTTGGCTTTCATTCCACGCTAGATTAACCTCGTAGCTCCAGTACAACTAAAGAATTTCAGACATCACACAGACTTCACATCTGAAGACCAGAAACAGTGAATTCAATATTTGCTTTCCAAGATTGTTCTTCAGTCACTGTCTGAAGGAGGGAGGCGAAGGCTCTTGCTTTGATAACTGTGACTAAAGTGACAATGAAAATGGAAATCGGGCCAGGCTATGTCAGCGACAGATAGCCGGACAGGTATGGATCGTGGGATTGATTGATCGCTGTGAGTGGATATCAGAGAGGATGGATGAGTAAGGAGAGCAGTCATTTGATATTCAAATGGACGCCCATTAGCATGGCACACCAATACGTCAAAGCAATTGGGATTGAAGCATCGCTGCAGTCGGGCCAGAGACAACAGTCAAATTTCATTACGGCAGACGGGATCCTAAGGCCCGGGTTTGGAGAATTGGATTTTCTGAAGCTGGCCTGTAGCGACTGGTGCTCCAGAAGGCCGTTAGATTTGACAGTAAGCCAACGATAAAGTTTAACCCAGCTGGAGAGGCTTCGCAGAAAACCAGTGGGTCAAATTGGGCCTGATTTTGCACTGCATGCTTAAAATTGATGGCTGCAGGTAGAGAGTACAGGAACAACACCACCCACTAGAGACAATTAAGTTGAGTCAGCCTTGACTGGCAAAGCAGTTTTTGCTGTGCCACTGCAGCTAAAGCACACACACACACACACACACACACACACACTGACCAGCTCCTCTGACCACACAGAAGCACTTTGTGGTTCTACAATTCCAGACTGTAGTTCATCTGTTTCTCTGCAGACTTCATTCTCCTGATCTTCAACGACCCCACAGGACCACCACAGCGTGGCTACACTGTCATAGTGGTGGTGTGTAAGTGTGTGTCACGTGGATCAGACACAGCAGTGCTGCTGGAGTGTTTAAACACTCCTACCGAGTGTCTCCACCTTGTAGATGTGAAGTCAGAGACAGAAGCTCATCGGTTTCTGCACAGTTTGTGTCGGTCGTCCTCTAGTCCTTCATCAGTGCGAACAGGACGCTGGGTCTGATCCCCTTGGCCACCACCATGTCAGTATCACCCACACCACCCACATGATAGCTGCTCTGTGGTGGTCCTGTGGGGTCCTGAGCACTGAAGATCAGGGTGAAAGGAAACAGATGAACGACAGTCTTTAATTATGGATCTACAAAGTGCTGCTGTGTGGTCAGTGGAGCTGATATAATGGACAGTAAGTGCAGAAATGGGGATGTGGTTGATTGGTGTACATGCGATACCCCCCCTTTGACTAAAGCAGGTGGGAAATCTTTAGTTTCCATTAGTGGCAATCAGGAGCAACAGCTCATCAACAAGTTCCGTCATCGGTGAATAAAAGAAGGTACCAGCCTCCCTCTAATCCCTATTCCCCTCGTATCCCGTCCCGTATCACTGAGCTCGGAAAGCCCAGATCACCAGTCAAAGTGAATCCAAGTGGCTAAAGCTCCTTTTTGCCACTCAGGCCTCATTTTGAATCCACTCCACAAAAGGTAGGGGAGTCCGCTCTCCCTCCCGAAACTCGGCGGATCACGGTGGAGCAGGCCTGCTAGAAGAAGCTCTTCATTCACACTCAACTGAGGCCACTTTGGCAGTTCCTCTCCTGATGGCTAAGTGCAGAGCTTGGCAATTCGGGAACGGATCCAAGCCAAGCACAAAAGAACAACACCTCGTGATGGAATAGAACGCCGTGAGTGATTGCAGCTCGGATGGCACGCTCGCCGAGTTAAAAGCGAACATTTAGCCTTGTTGAAAACAAGACGGGAACTTCACACACTGCTTTCACAATTGCTGAGAGAGTGCTCCACAGACAGGGCAGGGTGACGGTCTATGTTGGAGGCTAATGCACTTTTTGATTCTTATCAATTACAGTATCGGTGCTTTTCCACAGCATGGTACCTACTCAACTCTACCCAACTTTACCCAACTCTACCCAACTTTAACCAACTCTACCCAACTTTAACCAACTCTACCCAACTTTACCCAACTTCACCCAACTGTACCTAACTTTACCCAACTTTAACCAACTTTAACCAACTCTACCCAACTTTACCCAACTCTACCCAACTTTAACCAACTGTACCAACACTTCTCCGCCTTCCCCTGGAAAATGTCAAATGTAAATGTCCTCTGCATTCAATCTAGTGATACACACACATACACTAGTGAATACACACACTAAGGGGCAGTGAGCAGCCCTATACAGTCTGTCCTGGAAGCAGAAGGAGGTAAGTGCCTTCCTCATTTCCTGCCAGTTCAGGGAATCAAACTGGAAACCTTCAGACAGCCCATGGGTTCTGTTCCATTAGACAAATTTGGTACCTGGTACCTGCAACCAGGTACTTTTTTCATTGCTCATGGTTCCAGGCAAGCCTAAAATGTGACATGACCGTGACGAGCGCTGATTGGCCAGAGAGAATCATCACTACGGATGTGCTATTTTATAAGCCATCCTCAGATCGCAACAAACAGGCCCTCAACACACTCGGAGGGTGTCTGCACAGTGTGTAATAGCTCTGTATCACTAATTATCAACATCAGCCTCGGAACTCCAGTGAAAAACTTGAGAAACAAACTTCAGACACCAAACATGTCTTGGGTGATCGACTACATTTGGTCGTAGGAGAGAAAATGTCAATTTGATTTTCCGCCAAACTATTCCTCCCAGCTAAACTTATTTCATTAGATGACGCTTAGCATTCAAACGGTGCAGCAGCAAGCACTTGGGTGGAGAGCGCGGGCCATAATTCAAAAGCCAAGACACAGTGCAGCAGCCCCAGAGTCACTGGGCAGCTTCCAGCACAATTAAAATGGAATTTAATGCCAATGTGTGCATCCCAATATTTGCAGGGGTCTCCGAGTCCATATTTAACTCACAGCAGAACTGCTGATGTAGAATCTAGCATTGTCCTGAGGACGATATGAAATTCAGAGAGGGTTCCGAGCTCCTGAGCGTCTGATCAATACCACCGTGGGCTGAAGATCACGTCCGCTTGTTCTCCTGCTCTACTTCGTTTTCTCCTGCATGTTACTGTAAATCAGGTGACTCCACGGGGCACGGCGGTACGGACACCTCCGTCAATCACTAATACAGATCAGGGTTTGCGCCGGAGCTCGTTGTTTGGGCCGTATCTCGGTTGCCGCGGCAACACAGGGAGAGCGTTTCCACTTGAGTGGTGCGCTGTCCACCCACATTTCTCTACAGGTGTCAAAGGAAAGCAGAAACCGATGTGACAAGTGATTCAAATATAACAAAGAAGACACGACAGACCTTAAAGTGCAGGTCTGTTCTCTGTCTGTACGTCAAAGTGGGCAGTAAACCAACAATATCGTTATCGTACCGTCGCCGCCTTTTTCCGTTACTTTGGGGTTGAGTTATGATCGCGTGGATTAAACAGCAAGATTAAGGGTTGGGATCTAATCTGTAGCATCTGGATAATCATCTACTGACACAATTGTACGAGGAATCAGTGTATGGTGTATGGGGTGGGATGGGGCAGGATTGGGGTGGGATAGGGCAGGATTGGGGTGGGCTTGGGGTGGGATTGGGGTGGGTTTGGGGTGGGATTGGGGTGGGTTTGGGGTGGGTTCAAACACTGATAAACTGAAGTCTCCTTGTTTCTGGTATTTGGGACACAGACTGTGAAGATGCATGTTCAAAGCCGTATTAAGCCACCATGTATCTCCATCCAAAAGCCTCCTAACGTGCAGAACATCATCACTCTCCTGCAAAAACCTTGTATCTCTATCTTTGATGTTTTCACTTTTTAACCTACGCTGACAACGACTGTACAAACATTTTCAAAGACGTTCAAGCACAGACGTTCTAAACATACTTCTAAATTAACTGTGTAACAACCAATGGATAAAAAATGGTAATCCTATGGTAACCTTAGCAACCGTACTACTAATTAACTATGTAACGATGTTAGGAAAATTGATAATTCTATGGTAACTCTATCAACCCCAAAACTACTAATTAACAATGTAATAACCAATGCGTAAAAACTAGTAACCCTTTTGTAACCATAGCAACCAAAATGCTACTTATTAACTATATAACAATGGTAGGTAAATTAGTAGCGCTCTGGTAACCATAGCAACTGAAATACTGCTAATTAACTATATAACAACTGGAAAATTAGTAACGCTTTGGTAACCAGGCGATCTAATGGGATACACTGTAATACAATTTGATTCGTTCAGACAAAGAACCATCGCCACTGTAATCAGCTGAACACCCAAGTACATATTAATCAGATTCAGATTTAATACGCGACGCATCTGGGTTTAATATATTCAGACTGAAAACTGCTTAATATGAATTAAGACTGTAATCCTCTGCCTGGGCTTTGTTTTTTTACATTTCTTGACACGGGTTAAAGGACACGGACGGCCAAAGAGCAATCTGGAGAGGGCAGATTGTGGAGGTAGCCCATGTAGGAAGTGGCCAAAAGCCCTTGCCAGGGCGTGCAGTTGTTGGCATCTTGCTTCCGATCGCCCGCTCAGACCTTTCTGTAAGCTGGGAACAGGCAGCGATTATGAATGCGATTAGAACTGGCATGTTTTCGTCTGAATCAGATCTAAATCCAGGATCAAGATTCATTAGCGGGCGGTGTTTGTTTAATGCGCGCTGTTTAATACCAGCCCGACTCCTTCCTCAGCCTTGGCAGGTCACGGCCTGTTTTACTAAATCTGTTTTCCAGAGGAAAACCAGCCGACCGCCGAGAGGAAAACAAGACCAGCGGCTGACACAAAACGCACGCCGGTGAAGACAATGTCATCCTTAGGACCCATTTAAATGCATAAACTAATATGCATATGGGTTTCTGGAGAGGACTAAGCACACTGAGATAAGATACACCGTTTATGTGCAAATAAAAGTGACGGACTGAAGCCCGGCTACGGCCACGAGTCCAAACACACGCCTTTAGCGGCGCCGCCATCGTCACCTTGGACGATTCTTTCAGCAAATCCAATTCCTGCCATTCGGTAATGAATCAGTCAATCATCCTGACTCGCTCTCCTTCCATTGTCTTCACTTTCTGTCCTTTTCTCTCCCCTCGTCCGCTACTTTGTCATCCCCCCTCTCCATCATTTCTCTGTGGGATGGATGTGGGACGAGAGTAATCTCTGAAACACTGACAGCGTGTCAGCAGTGTTGGCAAAGCCATTTAAACACCAGCCTTTTGTTAATGACAGTCTCAGAGAGAGAGAGAGAGAGAGAGAGAGAGAGAGAGACACACACACACACAGACAGATGATGGGAGAAGCACTGGGGCAGAATCCCTGGTGAGGTGGCATGTGTTCTGCTTCTGCTCCTCACACACAGGCCGGAATTTACGCCCTGTGTGAGAGAGTATGTGTGCGAGTGTGTATGCCACAGCAACGCCATAGCAACCACCAAGCAACACCTTAGCAACCAACAGCTATGCCATAGCAACAGCTTCTCTAAACAAAATCAATGTCTCCAGTGGAAACCGATTTAACTGTCTATCCATTTATTCTTCCCTTTTTCATTGTGTATTTGGAGCCGGTTCGGTGGTCTGAGTTCGTGTGTTGCAGAGCAAACCAGAGCTCGCGCTGTTCACCAGCAGATCCACCATTTAGATCCGTCATCGTTTCAAAGCATAGTACTGGATTTACGCACACAATGTCGGAAAGCTGTACGTGAATATCTGTGTTCGCAGCGCGCACTTCTCCTCCACCGCTTTTCAGCACTATTACTTACGCGGTACATTTCATGTATAGGCTGTACGCCTGCCAGCGTCACTCTCCAAGGGTACAAGCGCACACACACGCAGGGCTGTCAGAGACGCCTGCACTCCAGTAAGCACTGGAAATGTCATGCAATTCCATAAACACTCTGTAGTGCTACAGACAACGTAACACACAACGTAAGCTAATGGAAGCTGAATGAAGGTTCGCTGTAGTTCAGCCTGAGTACTGAAATGACTACTGAGGAAGGAAGCCGTGTCAGAACGTCTCTGCTCTGCATCCCAAACCAGAAATCAATCTTCCATTTGTTCCGTTTCCTTCATGGAACCCAAACTGGAGCAGGGAGAGAGGAAGAGTGAGAGGGGAGGTGACAGCAGACAAACGGTGTGTGTTTGCGTTGACATAAAATGGTAAACATAGTACAAAAGTATTGATTATGAATATTATATATATATATATATAATAATTATATAATCATATAATAAAATTATTGATCATTCAAACGACTCAAAGAGTTCAATAAGAGGTCTGATACTCAAATTCAACTCAGCATCAGAAGACCAGTGTCTGAGAGATTGTGTGAATAGTGGCTCAGTGATACACACACACACACACACACACACACACACACACACACACACACACACACACACACACACACACACTTCAGTCATGTCCTGCCAGTTCAGGGATTCGAACCAGAGACCTTAATTATAGTCATATCAGTAATTTATCACTATGTTGGCCGTGTAATGCTTATATTGGTCATTTTGGTTCATACTGGACACATACAAAGACCACAAGTGCTTATATTGGTCATTTGTGTTCATACTGGACACATACAAAGACCACAAGTGCTTATATTGGTCATTTTAGTTCATACTGGACACATACCAAGACCACAAGTGCTTATATTGGTCATTTTAGTTCATACTGGACACATACCAAGACCACAGAATTAACATATTGGTCATTTAGTTCATACTGGTTTATACAAAAAGACCACAGAAGTGCTTATATTGGTCATTTTAGTTCATACTGGACACATACAAAGACCACAAGTGCTTATATTGGTCATTTTAGTTCATACTGGACACATACAAAGACCACAAATGCTTATATTGGTCATTTGTGTTCATACTGGACACATACAAAGACCACAAATGCTTATATTGGTCATTTGTGTTCATACTGGACACATACAAAGACCACAAATGCTTATTATAATCATTTGTTCATACTGGACACATACAAAGACCACAAATGCTTATATTGGTCATTTGTGTTCATACTGGACACATACAAAGACCACAAATGCTTATTATGGTCATTTGTGTTCATACTGAACTGTAAAGACCACAAATGCTTATATTGGTCATTTTTTATTCTACTATTCTTAAGACCAACATGGTCTGTTGGTCATTTTTGCATTATATCAGTCACATGGTTATAGTGGTCATTTACATCATTCATTTCTGTTCTCTGATCTCGCATCCACCCAAATGTGTGTGTGTGTGTGTGTGCGCGTGTGCGTGCGTGCGTGTGTCCGTGCTTGCATGTGTGTAATTTCAGGTTTGTTACACTCCTCTGTTAAAGGTGTCACTCTGTGTGTGTGCTGTAATCAAACACATTGTGTTCACTGAGCTCATCCTGCTGTGAGCAGCTTTCACTCACAGCTGGCTCCCACACACACACACACACACACACACACACACACACACACACACACACACACACACACTTCCTGAGCAAACATCAGCAACTGGCCTCACACATGTCCTCTCTTCATGAGGGGCTGTGCGCTGGTGTGTCCCTGTGACCCGATACTTGTTTACTTCTTGATTTGTTTATTTATTTGTGTTTATTTACTGAGAGGCTCAAAGCCGCAGGCAGTAATTACTGAGCTGGAGCGTCAGAAGAGGAAGCCAATCTACTTTTGGTTAGTAGTAGGAGAACACATCATCTGTACCTGTTTATCACACACACACACACACACACACACACACACACACACATACACAGGCCTTTCTTATCACATACTTCTTTTAAAAGCACAATTAGGACAAAAACATCTGCATTTGACTCAATATGAGCCCGAGGCCCTGATTTCTGCATAACTTAATAAATAAAGGAATTTATAAATAAACAAATGAAAGATATAAAATAATAATAATAATAATAATAATAATAATAATAATAATAAATAAACAAGTAACACTTCACAGTCTGAACTGATGGAGAATCAAGGCAAATAATAAATAGATAAATAGATAAATCAATAAATATAAATCAAACATTCATTATAAGATTGAGAAAAGATAAATTCATAAGGTATAAACTGAAAGATGAAGCTGTAAGAAATGCAGTGGAGAAAGATCTGGACGATCTGGAGCTTTTAGCTGTGAAGTTCTACAGTAATAACTCAGATTCGATACCTCAACTTCCTCAGGCCCGTATATACCCTCCCCGTCTCCCTCCAACCATCACCTCAGTTACCGGGGGTCCCTCCCCGTTCAGGCTTCCGCAGGTGGTCTGTACCAGCAAATCATTCAATACCATAAAAAGAACTGCAGATGCTTTCATTAGTTCCTGGACCTTCACTGAGGCCTTCAAGCCTCCACACTGAGCTGCACTGGACAGGAATGAATACATTTACAAAATCATTCCAGACGGACGACTTTCTTTGAGTCCAGCTGAAAACAGCAGTCCAACTAATGGCTGCTGTGGGACTGACTGGCTTCCTTAAGTGCAAATGAATATTCCGTACGGGAATCAGGTGAAGTGTCAGGCAGGGGATGTGCTCTATGCCACGTGCGGTGGGCTTCATTTTCTTTAATTAGCCCAGAGCTTGGTGCCTAGCGGGCCTGCGTCGACCGCAGCCGACAGAGAATACGCTGCCACATAGACTACAGCTAGGTCAGGTGCGGGGTTAGGTGTTTGGGGAATGGTGGTGGTGGGTGTTGGGGGTAGTGTTTGGGGGTAGGTGTTGGGAGGATAGGTGTTTGGGGGTAGTTGTTTGGGGACTAAATGTTTGGGGGTAGGTGTTGGGAGGCTAGCATTTGGTGGTAGATTTGGGGGCTGAGTGAGGGAGTAACTAGGAGCTGCTAACTGAGGACCTGAACACACACACACACACACACACACACACACACACACACACACACACACACTGAGGAGACCCCAGCAAAGTAGAGAAGCAAAGGAAAAGACAGGCTGGCTGTCGGAGAGGGTGAGGGAACGAGGAAATAAAGAGGAGAAGGAGTCAGTCTGTCATAAAGGCAGGCGGACGGACGAGTCGGGGGTTAACATTCACTAACCTTCGACGACCTTTTACTCAAGAGAAGAACAAGGTCTAGAAAAATTAGAGCCTGTGGTAGAGCCCCCACGCCAGGCTGTCCTCACACTTCCATTTAGAACAGACTAACAGAAGAACCAATCAATACCCTCTTTCTCCACCTATCCTTCTCTTTTATATTTACACCTCTCTCTCTCCCTCCATTTCCCCCTCGTTCCCTCCCCAGTTCCCTCCGAGGACCCTTTTCCCACTTATTGGTCTTCCAGAAGAGTTGCTGAAAGGTAGAGAGAGGGAGGTGATGAAGAGAGAGAGCGAGCGATTTAGCAGACGAGAGAATACCCCAGTGCCTGGCGGTCAACGGGCCAGGCTGTACACTACTGACCTCCAGTCCTTCTTCTCTGCTCCGCGCTCCTGTGTCACGATTCATCGTTAACCGGCCTGTGGCGACGAGCGCGTACAGAAGCGCGACAACGCGTGATTACGCGGAGAGGGTTGTAAATACGGTGTGATTAAGTTACGCTTGCAACCATTTAAAAACAAGCAGAAAACCTTTATGATTTCACCTCAAATGACTGTATGAACATAAATCATTGTAGAGACAATATGCAGAACCGGTTCCGTCTGTAGAGTTCAGAGACAAACCGTTAAAGTGTGCGGGAAGAAACAATAGAATTTGGGGGCAAATTTAGGGGGCATCCGTAAAATGTGTGAAAATGGACAAAAAAAAATGAATAAATAAGTAAATAAATTTCATTTTCAGATTCTGCTTTTGAATTAAAAAAGTCTAAAGATAGAAAATTTAGAAATAAATTTTGCCAATTTGGAAATTTGTAAATGCACACACTTTTTATATACCTGTAAAATTAAGAATGAATGAAAAAATAAACAAATAAATGGTTATAATTTGGGTAAATTAGTTAAGTGGTAACAGAATTTCACCTGTGCAAAGAGTGAAAATAACAAAATGGATAAACTAGTGAATGCAGTTCCTGCAGAAACTAATAAATGAAATTAATAAATGAATAAACAAATAAATAAATAAAAATTGGGTAAATCCATAAAATGTAGGCCAAAAAAAACAGAATTACACCAGTAAATGGAGTGAAAAACAAACAAACAAACAAACAATCAAAAACTAGAGCTTGCCCTTCCTGCAGAAATGTGTGAAATAAATAAATAAATAGAAATAAATAATTAACACTGCAGACAGTCGTATAGACTGTTGGTGAACCTATAGAGCGAGTGGAGGGAATCAATAAATAACCTGAATAAATCTGACCGGGTGGCCTGAATGAAGGGGGTTAACATGGTTCCGCACTATCAGCCGAACCGTGGTTGTTCTATCAGCGAACGCTTCACCTTAAATACTTCTCTACCACTAACGACGCAACATTTAAACAGAAGACACGCTTCAAACTCCCACCCTGAGGGGGCGCCAGAGCGCACACCTGCTGCGAGGTTACTGCAGGGCTCATCCAGAATTCAGAGGCACGGCTCCGTGTGCCGCACTCACCGACACGTGTTTAACATGTACGGGCTCTGAGCTCGCAGAGAACACGGCCTGGACGGAATACATTAGGAGAGTGTGTGTGTGTGTGTGTGTGTGTGTGTGTGTGTGTGTGTGTGCGCGCTATAGTGAAGGTAGTGCCCGTATGCACGCCTTGTCAGCATCACTGTGATATTTATGCAAACGGCTGATGAATGTTGATGCCCACCGCAAATGCAAGATGTAAAACCCACCCCCCGACGTGGAGCCGTCATCACAGGCGTGCGAAGGAGGCGTTCATGGCCTACAGCCACACCTACACGCTGCCCGAGCCACGCTGGTCAGGAACGTGACTGGGTGGGCATTATTTCTCTGGAAGCCTCCGTTTGTGTCCGCAGAATAAAGTCAAAGGTGGACATATTAACCTTCTTTAAGCCCCTACGTTCTACATACCGGCCTTTTTTAAGGAATGACCCGAAAACAACGTGTACCCTGGTGGTGTCCAGCTTTCACGAGTATCAACAAAGGCGAACTTTCATGTTTAACTAGTTTCAAGCTGAAAAAAAAACCCAGATCTGTTAAACATGGTGGTGGGTGACTTTTATAAAGCTCAAATCACAAGTTAATTACGCCAGTTTTTAATCGAACGCAAGTACTTAAGTCACCCTTTATCCCGATTCGGGGAGTCGCACAGGGCTCGATTCGAGGGCCTATAAAACTGCACACTGTCAAAGTGTTCAAGATAACAATACAAACACTTTTCCTGAAAACACCTTTAAATATCGTGATATAATATCTTTGCCACATCGCCGACCCCTTACTTAAGGCCGAAAACACGCGAATGGAAACAAAAGGTGAAGATGTGCTGAACATTACGTTCAGTGCCGTCTGCAGCGTCAGAGCATGGTTAGCAGTGATTAGCGAGCTCGAATCTGAAAGCACAGCTCTCGTCACACCGTGAAGAAGTTTGAGTCACACTGACTCTGTTCCTCCTCTCCGGATCTATTTGTCTCTCGTCTTTGTGTGAACCTTCAATAACAAACTGCACAAAAGCGAGTTTCCGTCCATTAAATGACTGAGTATCAAGCGACTAAACTTTGAAACCGATTAAAAAAAGCAGATCAGAAGCGGCTAACAGCAAGATCATCAGAGTCCATTTACACGTACTCGAGGCCATCAGATCGATCTCACCCAGCGTCAGGAAGGGTCCGAAACATACCCAGAATCTTTGGGTGCAAGGCAGTATACCCACTGGACAGGGCACCAGGCCACCAGACCTCTGTTCGCATACTGACGTGCCATTCCGACCCTCCGCAGCAGCGCCGCTGGAGTTTTTAAACTACTTGGCGTCACTGCTGGACAGAGAACGGTCCAGTGACCCGCATCATGTATGCAGTGTCCTGGGAACACGAATAAAGGACTAGAGGATGACCTTTGACTCTGCCCTTTCACTTTCAGGGGATCAGTGTTTAAACACTGTCCACTCAATAACACTTCTACCTAGTTGGTCCACCTTGTAGATGTAAAGTCAGTTTGTGTTGGTCATCAACTAGTCCTTCATCAAAGGATGCTGCCCAATGGACCTTGCTGGCGTATACTGGTGTGAATTAGTTCCCAAGCAGTCCCCTCTTCATAATGGAGTTCACATTACTACTGTCCCATGACTTTTGGCATGAAAGTATGTTCCAACACACCACTAGCTATTATATCATTTCAGTATGTCTGTATTTCACAGTCCCTTGGTCACTCTGGTCATCCCACAGCTATACTCAAACTACAGCCTGGTCCATTTCCTCGTGGGGGACGTGGAAGGGAGGAGGAGAGCTGATTAGAAATGCCTACATTGTCTGAACTGGCCAGGGTGATTGCAAAGACCTCTCCGACACCTCCAACCCCCACCCCTCATTCCCCGGAGAGAAGGCCATCAGGCCGGCTGGACAGAGGCCAGGAAACAAGGCACCGACCTGCCAGTGGACACAGAAACGGACAGGAACGCCTCGAAATGCATTAGCTAGCTTTCCAGCCTCCTCTCTCTACGCGGTTTTCCATTTACTCCATCCATCATCACACACACACAGCCTGTGCCTCGGACCCTCATCGGCCACCCTATTACTCATCTGCTCACCCTTCCATCTCTCCGTCTCAGACACTCTCATCCACGCACCAGCACACTGCACCACATGCGCCCCTAGGAACGTTGGTGGTCCGCTAGTGTCGTGCCTCGCCGCTGACGAAATGCAAACATTCATTTTGAACAAGACCTAAATATGTTATCCCAGCCCACCTCATCCTCCTGAATGTCAGTGTTCCCAGCCGAGGACAAGCAGGGCACGGGGACCTGCGTCAAGGTATTAGTTTAATGTCAGCCAGCTCATGTAAGAAAAGATCAGGCATTCAAAGAATATTGAGTTTTCCCGAAGCCCCCGTCCTGCTTACTAATGTACGGCATCACTATATATATCCAAACATGACACAGAGTACAAAGCCTTCGCGAGGAGCAGATCATCTGTTCAAAGATTTTATCAACTCGGCTCCGTGCAAAAGTCTTTCTGGTTCCTTTAGAGCCCATTTGCATAACAGCTAACGGGACGGGGACGGGGATGTCTCAGCAGAGGCTGCATTTGTCTCAGCCACTTGGACGGGACCTCCAGTGAAGATGCTGTTGCGTAGATTTCAGTCTGGTCGCTCGGGAACCAGCCTTGTGACTGGAAGGTTGCTGGTTCAAATCCCTGAACCTTGAGCGAGGCACTTAACTCCCCTGCTTCTGGATATAATCTAGATCCGCCTCAAAAGGCTGTGAAGGATATGTTTGAAACGAGGTTCACTTTTTCACAGCTCCCACACGTAATCCATCACATTGGTGTCTTAATGCGAGGACAGGGGACCTTCGAGGCGGTTGTGACCTTTCGCCGCAGACGTTGGGTCCCGCTATGAAGGTTTCTTTCAATTCCACCTATTGATACGATGTTCATAAGAAGTGAATATGAAGGGGACATTCTTCTCACTCGTCCAAAGCAGTGTCCCAAAGGTACCGGAGTCTCCCACTAAGATTTCAGAAAGTGGGATACAGGCTTCACGTGTCTTCACGCACTTAATCCAGCACCACATTATATACATCATTTCAAAATGTTCATCAACTCCTCATTAAACCCTTAAAGATCCTCCACTTTCTTTATCTGCTTCATCTTCATCAACCCTTTCACATCTAACTCTCCTGGACTGCTTATTACTGTTCCTCTGTCTAATCGTCATCATTACTGGGGCTTTATCTGGAGCACACTCTTAAAAATGAAGATGGTGCTAAGAGGTGTTTGAGAAGAACCGAGAGAGAGAGAGAGAGAGAGAGAGAGAGAGAGAGAGAGAGAGAGAGAGATTGGGACGACCAACACAAACTGTGCAGAGACAGATGAGCTTCTGTCTCTGACTTTACATCTACAAGGTGGAGACACTCGGTAGGCATGTCTCATTGAGTGGACAGTGAGAGTGGACACAGTGTTTAAACACTCCAGCAGCACTGCTGTGTCTGATCTTCTCGCACCAACACAACACACACTAACACACCACCACCATGTCAGTGTGACTGCAGTGCTGAGCACCACCCACACAATATCTGCTCTGTGGTGGTCCTGTGGGGTCCTGATCACTGAAGATCCGGGTGAAAGGAGGAGAATAAAGTCTGCAGAGAAACAGATGAACTACAGTCTGGAATTAAGAATCTGACTGTTGTTCTTTACATTGTGTGAACAGTGTAAAGAAACGTCTTCATCTCCTGTAAAATTCAGAAAGTACAGAAACCTCTTCATGTGAGCAGCAATTATTACTATTACCATCATTTCTTTGATCAGATACCGTCTGATTCGGTGTTGCTGTTGACACACCACAGCCTGGCTTAACAACACTCCAGAGGTTTTGTAGCACCGGAGGAGAGCGGACGGGGAGCTGCGAGAGTCAGGTGAGTGATGGGGCACAAAACGTACACCATAACCTCGCGGAGAGTAAATAAATGATGGGATCCATGAGTACACAAACAGAGTCTGACACCTGAAGCATTCCCTCTCAACACTCGCATGTCCTCTCTCTCTCTCTCTCTCTCTCTCTCTCTCTCGCTCTCTCACTCAACAGTCATCCCCCTCCTGTGATCACATGTAAGGGAGAAGTTCAGACAGTCAATTTAGCCACTGTCTTTTTCTCGCTCACATTCTCTCTCCTCGTCCCCTCGCTGGCCGTGGCAGACGGAGGATGTGATTTCCCTCCTGAAACCCTCATCAGAGGAGAGGAAAGGTCAGTGGGAGCATTTAATTGGGAACAGTATCTCTCTCTCTCTCTCTCTCTCTCTCTCTCTCAACTCTCTCTCTCTCTCTCTCTCAACTCTCTCGATCTAAACGATGTCAAACTTTTTTTTTCTTCTTCAAAGTTTCTAATCAATGTGTTAATCCACTCCTGTGCCTTTGAACATGCCATAATTTAATTTAGGCTGTCTCTGAAGCACGATAAGGGAGGACACGGTGGACCTAAAACCACAGCATGGAAACTGAGGTTTGGACTGAGGTTCCAAACGTCTGTTCAAAGAATTGCTTCCTGTAGGATTCCTAAGCATTTTGTTCTCCATCCATCAACCCATCCATCCATCATCCATCAACCCATCCATCCATCATCCATCAACCCATCCATCCATCCCACCCATTCATGAACATGACAAAACAGCCTCCGAAAGGGCCCTTGACCCAAGTGTCGACCCTAGAAGTGTGGGGGTCTAGAGCCAATGGTGTCAGCTAGACCCTGTACTCAGAGCTGTTCAGCGAGCAGGTTCTACTGTCCAATAACGGCGTGTTAGTTCCCCTTTGCGAGATGCAGGTGCCTGCAGAAAGCACACGGTGATGTTACGGCAGGTAAAATAGAGTATGGACTACGTCTCCGGGCCGTACACAATACTCCAGTATCTCAGTGTCTCACGTTAGTGTGTATTAATGCAAAACGTGGACCTAAACGTCAGCAAATCAATGTCTCCGGCCTAACTGGGACCGCTGTGGTGGTTTTGGCAGCTTCCACCCGACCCTGCATCGATCTGTTTGCGTCAGCGCTCAGATATCTCAGTCTCATTAAAGGGCTCTAAGACAGGGACACTATAGTTCCTGAAGGGCCGACGGATCACGCAGTGAGTAAAATGACTGAAGCATGTCCTGATATCAATGGTCAGCAACATGTGCAGCGTGAATAGGGAGGGTAGGGGCTCTGATCCGGGGTTAATAAACATGGGCTGCGGTAAAGATTCTGGCAGCATTGTGGGTGACCTTTATCTTAGCGACACGATTTTCATGCAAAGTAAGATCAGAGGCGAGAGCGGAATGGGATTTGGACCACACGTTGGAGGGAGATGGTTTCTAACACGTCTGGAAGCTGGTTTTGTCTTTTGACTCAAGACAATGTTTATTATTATCAGTAGAGCAGGCCAATGGAAAGCATCTGGACACCTAAGCACTAGTCACTGTGGACGAGGGCTGTAGGTGGCGCACTAATGCTGGGGCAGTACGTTGGAGTAGGCCTCGTCCATTCATAAGATGTTCCTCCAGACCTTCGAAGCCTAGCAGTGGGTTCCTTCCTCGTCCAGTTCCTCGTACAAAGGAGTGTTTGAAAACGAGTGCAATTCCTTCATCTTCCCTTCAGATGGATTCCTTTGGGTTTAAGTAGCCACGTATCGTGCTGAGTGCCTTAAAACGTACACGGTACCACCAATGGTTCCATACATGAACGCGAAACATCTAAACAGCTTCCACAACTGACGAACAACAATCCTAAACTGTCCTACAGCCACTGCCCACTCTAACCATTACCAACTGCTGCTCCAGGAAAACATCAGCCGGTGCAGGTCCAGGAGAGCCCTTCATCTCTGCTTTTATATTAAACAATATTAGTCTTTACGCTGGGAGAGCAGGACCGAGAAGATCCAGCGGGACTTTCAGGCAGCGACACTTTCCTTTCTGCTTTAGTGACGAGATAAAAAGAGATGAAACATGTTTGCAGCGTTAATAATTCATTACATTTGGCATATTTTAGGTTCCAATCAAGATTCTGAAAACACTCTGTGCCTTGTTAATGTTGTATACTGAAGGCAGGCAGCACCCACACAAAGACCCACAGGGAGGACACGAAGGATGAGTGGAAGCAGTGTGTGTGTGATGATATTGATGATGATGATGTGTGTGTGTGTGAATGCATATGCATTAATAATTCAGAGATAACTTGGTGAATTTATAAGAACGCGTATTGACACTGAACAGAATGTACAACAAAGGCTAACATATAAAAGCTCTCTGTGCTCCTGTAGCTTTATTACGGTAAAGCCGACCCCTCTCCTCTACAGCCCCTCCACCATACTTTGTCTCTCTCCTCCTCCACTCCTCCACTCTCCTCCTCCCTCCTCCCTCTCCTCCTCCCTCCTCCTCTCCCTCCCTCCCTCTCTCTCAGTGCACATATTGAGAGGAGGGGCTACTCCACTTATCACTGGCAGAAAGCAAAAGAAGCCAGAACAGAACCCTGCTGTTCTTTACCCATGACAGCTCGTATACATGCTGCGGCCTGAAGCCCGTCCTCCTGCACTGTGTCCCCCCAACACCCGTCCCGGGCGTCATATATAACATCCTTTCTTTTTTTTCCGTCCATACCCTGTGATCTGCACTTCACAACCTACCAGACGAACCATCACAGTCTCATCCTCGTGGGAAAGGATTTCAGCGAGTAATCCGGCTCGGATTTCAGTTGAAGTGCCACAGGAGCTTCCAGTGCATGTTTACTGCTCCGTCCACATGTACATGCTCCTGCATGCAGACTCTGACTGAGCCTTGGGAAGGAGGGAATGTGATGTCACAGACCCAGGTTTTGGGTTAGAGAGGAGGGAGGGGCTGGTTGTTCGCTCACACAGCATTCCGATTTCAGAATAAAAGTCCTGGGAAGGGAAAATACTGATACATGCACAAATAATAACAATATTTTTGCTTGTTCGTTCCTTTTTTGGACTTCTGTGAAGTAGTCGAGTGGAATTTACATATCAAAACGACGAGTAGTCCAGGATCTAGTAATAAGTGACGACCTACTATAAATAGGTACATTGTGTGTGTATATATATATATATATATATATATATATATATATATATAAATAAAAACAAGATCCTCCAAACGATCCAAAAGCTTTTCTTTCTGATCTCTAAACTTGCATATCTGCATTTACATCCCTTCCTTCTGCACACACACACACACACACACACACACACACACACCTCTAAACAAGGAAGCATGTTCCACTGTAATGGGGATATGAATTCCAGACTGCAATGCCACTGGTACGCACTCTGACACGCAGGCGCACACACTTAAACACATCAGCAGCTACCAGATCCTGGAAGAAAAAGAAAAGAAAAGAGAAAAGAAAAAAGGAAGAAAAAAAAGAGAGAAGAAGAAAGGAGTCGTGCAGCAGAGAGCAGTGCTGAAGATCAATAAACACATAAAGGTACTTACCTGTTGTTCAAACAGGAGGGAAAGTGCAGCACATGACAGAAAAAAAAAGAGAAGAAAAGGGGGAATTATATATAAATATATATATGAACGCGCGCAACTTCAAACGTCAAACCCACAGAAGATAAGCAGCTTGTGAACGAACGATCACAGCCATGCAGCCATTAGAAAATACGGGAACAAAGATTTCCCAGCAAGGATCTAAAACGTGGCTTTGATGTTTTATCTGGTTATAAACACAGAGATCCGAGAAGGGTAAGATAGCATATTTTAAAGGATTGTAATCACAGAAGCCAAAATGTACATCAATATAACAACTGTGTGCGTGGCAGAAACCACTTATATGCACTCATCAAAAAAAAAAAAAATAGTTGCAACCCACAGGACTGAAGCTCGGGGGATAGTTCTGACATCGTGAGACAGCCAACGATTCGAGTTCCACGTTCTGGCATACGTGACATAAGCAGACTTATCGCTGGAAATGACCGACTATACAAGCTGCGCACTTTCCGTTCTGACTTGTGCTATTGTGTTGGTAGCATCAGCTGGCAGTGAAGTGCGATACCGGACGGCGTTGAAAGCAATTCCAAGCTGAAGAGTTTGAGAGGGTCACATCGTAAGGCTCTGGGATGATCTCAACGTTAATTGTGCACCATACCATTCACATGAACATTAGCGTAGCACGCTGTTGGCAGCAGTGGTGAGTGGAAGGCACTTATGAGCGAGAGAGGTCTGGGAGACCTACACGAACCACGCAGAGGGAGAACCGACGCACTGCCTGACATGCATGGAGTGACCAAACAGCCCCCTCCATGAGTCACCCAGTTAGTGCAGTGCCACTGGCTGACGGCTGCACGCAGACGCAGACCCTTTACCACGATGCAAGATGTCACGCAAGACTGTTATGGAGTCACAATGACAAACTTCAACAGTTGACTACTTCAACAGTCTCACCTCCAGACCTGTCCCTGATTGAAAATGTGTGGGATGCTGTTGGACGCTCTATCAACACTCCACCAGGACCGCACGACCCACAGGAACTGGGATTTCGGCCACCACTGGTAGACCTGTAGAGAAGCGTTGCTGCAAATTCAGCTCCTTTGGCCCAAATACTGTCACTCCTTCCAGCCAATCGTTAACATCTGAGACTCATTTTCCACACATTCAACCAACCATTCACTACCACCACCACTGTGCACACCCTGCAGGTATTTACAGCCCAGTCCTCCTTATTCAGTTCAGATCAGTGTGAAGGTTCCTCACGTTCACACATCTCTTACAAACAGGTGGTTCTTTATGACAATTACAGAACAAAGTCCATAAAACATGGTTCCAAACTCGCAGCCTGACGGATTAAAAACTCTCCCTTTTATGAAGAGCTTGACCTTCTACAATCTACAGTATCCTCTCCACTGACCACTGGTTGCTAAGTAACAACAATGCTCATAACGTGCTGCTTTTTTCAGTGGAAGAAACGATGCTGAGTGAAGAAGGTGAGTTTTTTGTTGTGGAGATGAAAGATTATGACCTTCTAAACGATATTGTACTCGTGTTGGGGATCTATATCAGTATGTGTGGATTTAATAACCAAATTACTTTCTAATCGTGACATATTTCTGCTTTTTCATGTTACTTTTATAATATATTAAATTATTTTATAGTCATAACATTTTATTTATCATTTATTTCTTTTCTATGTTACTTATTTTATTAACATTTTGCTTTTACGTCTTAGTTTTATTCATTTCTATTATTTTATAATCATAAGAGTGATTTATATATATATATATATATATATATATATATATATATATATATATATATATATATATAACTTATTTTTCTTATATCAGTTCAATCATTTATTAGATTACTTTATTTATTCATAATTTATGTCTATTATGCTAGTTATTTATTTTTACTTATTTTTATTGCTATTATTAATTTTCCATCTTAATTTTTATTAATTATTAAATACATTTTTTATAGCCATATCAGCTTTTTAAAACTTATTTTTACTCATGTTTTAATAATATTACAGCTTTTTCATATTTTATAGATAAAACATGTTATATTCCTGCATTTTGCTCAAATTTTATCTTCTTATTTTTATTATTATGAAGTCACTGTGCATTTTAATTGTGCATAAGGCTCTAGTGTTCATAAAAACAATATATATATATATATATATATATATATATATATATATATATATATATATATGCAAATACACATATATTAATTATTAAATACACATGCACTAATTACACACAGATTAACATATTACTATGTTATTGATTAAAAACAGTCTAATTATTCACCAAATAATAATAACTGGACGTATAATAAAGAAGTCTAGACTTGAAGAATGAATGAAACCCTCCGTCTTCAAGAGACACCAGTCCACCGTGTTATTACGTCTCTTACTACGCTACTAATGAACCGTCCAAACGGTCGCGTCCGACACATTCACACCATCCCCGCACACGCGATTGTGCTGGCACTGCATTTTACGCGCGGTGCAGATCTCTCGGTGTAACAGCAGCGGGTTAGTTGGTGGTACACACTTCAGATGGGCAGGCCGAGTGCATGCGGGAGTAGAAAGGCCTGCTCCTCGTTTTGTAAGCTCTGCAGCTCAGTTTGTTTCACAAACTGCTCAATTCGTGGCCTCGCAATCCCACTCACCCCGTTTTTTCCCTTTAATAAAGGCTGCAAGAAATCAATGAAGGGCCTGAAGTCGCTGGCCTTTGCAGCGCGACCGCCACACACATCAGAAGAGCATGCAGATCAGACGTCGGTAGACAGCAGACGGTTCTATTGTAGCTACACGACATCGTTTCATCTTTATTTATACGACACGGCGGAAAAGAGTGGGGAAGAAACAGACGGATGAATGAGAGTGGGATGTATCTGTGTCTAGTTTGTGTGTGTGTGTGTGTGTGTGTGTGTGTGTGTGTGTGTGTGTGTGTGTGTGTGAGTGTGTGAACGTCCTTCTATTTAATCTGTTATTTATGTTAGAACAGAATCAGTGTTGGAAATAAGAGCAGCACCAGCAGAGACAGAGAGCAGAGCAGACGCTGGCTATAGAGCTTCATGTACTTCATGAATAATTTCATTATTTGAAGTTTCCCTCGTCTCCACTGCACTGCAGATAAAACAGACTGCTCTTCCAAAAAAGAAAAGAGAAAAAGAGAGAGGAGAAAGAAAGGAAGAAATAGAAAGAAAGAAAGAAAGAAAGAATGAAAGAAGAAAGACAGAAGAATGAAAGGAATGAAAGAAAGAAAGAAGAAAGAAGAGAAAGAAAAGCAGAAGAAAAGAAAGAAAGAGAAGAAAAGAAAGAAAGAAGAAAGAGAAAGAAAGAAAGAAAGAAGAAGAAAGAGAAAGAAAGAGAGAGAAGAAAGAAAGAAAGAAAGAAAGAAAGAAAGAAAAGGAAAAGAAGAAAGAAGAAGAGAGAAGAAAGAGAGAGAAGGGGAGAAAGAAGAGAAGGAAGAAAAAAGAGAGAAAGAGAAAGAGAGAGAGAAAAGAGAACATGAATAGAGAAGAGAGAGAAAAGAAAAGAGAGAGAGAGAGAAAGAAAAAAGAAAGAGAAAGACAGAAAGAAATGAAATTAAAAAGAAAATAAAAAGAAAGAAAATAAAAAGAAAGAAACAGAAAAGACGGAAAAGAAAGAAAATGAAATGAAGAAAAGCAAATGCTCTCTCTCTCTCTCTCTCTCTGTATGTCTCTGTCTCTCTCTCTCTCTCTGTCTCTCTCTATCTCTCTCTCTCTATCTGTCTCTCTCTCTCTCTCTCTCTCTCTCTCTCTCTGTATGTCTCTGTGCTCTCCTCTCTCTGTCTCTCTCTATCTCTCTCTCTCTATCTGTCTCTCTCTCTCTCTCTCTCTCTCTCTCTCTCTCTCTCAGTTCTGTTCTGACTCTGTGAGGCGGCTGCGGTTTGTTTAAAGAGCGAGTTCCTGCTGGACTGACCGAACTGCTCCATCTACTGCTGCAGCACCTGTTGATGTAAACACGCTTGATATTCTGCCATTTTCATCACCAGACTGTCCAAGAACACACACACACACACACACACACACACACACACACACACACACACACGTGGACTAAACTATTGGGTCACCTCCTCATTCACTGATTCCTGCTCTGGTTACAGTGACTACCTCTACTGTTCAAGGTTTTCCACTATATTCTGGGTCATTGCTGTGAGGATTTGATTGCATTCAACAGCAAGTGCATTAGTGAGGTCTATCTGTGTCTCTACCACGTGTCACGTAGGTCGTCATCTCAGCACCGCAGTGACACTGACATGTCCTCTTCATCCAGGCAGTAGCTTTCGGCAGGAAAAGCAGGAAGTCACACGGAGCCACGAGGGGAGAGTAGGGAGCCTGACGAAGCACAGGGTGTGTTTGGTCAGGACAGTGTGTGTGTGTGTGTGTGCCAGTCCACGACAACGGTGTGTTTAATAAGCAGAAAAGCTGGGTGTCCCCGCGTTTCTGAAAGTCTCTCCTTCCTGTATAGAAGGTCACAGCATATCCAGCCAAAGTCAAGATTACGACGAGGGCAGACGCGCGTAATCCAATCAGAGCGGCAGCAGCGTGATGTTATTGTGGAGGTGAACAGGTACAGTGGTGCTGCTCTCCTCTGCCTGCGATACCCTCGCTCACTGCAGCCTCCTGTTATAGAACGGCCTGATCAGGCTGTCACACCGAGGAGGACGCCTGAAAATGAGGAGCGAGGGGCCAAAGAACAGCTGACAGAACAAGCGTTTTGTAGCTGCCTGCTCAGGACGGTACCTTCTCAAACTTCCTTCGTGCTACGTTGATCTTAAACGACCAGCGTCTTCAAAAAACTGTTCAAATGCTCTTCACAGAAAGAACCGTAAAACACGTCACTCCGTTATTTAATTCATCAGAATAAACCACAATCAGATCAGTCGTCTCAATCCATGTCCAACTGGGAACGAAAGGAAGGTGGGTACGAAAGGAAGGTGGGTACGAAAGGAAGGTGGGTACGAAAGGAAGGTGGAGTGCAGCGGTGGTCTGAAGGAAGGTGGGTATGAAAGCTTGTGAATTGACCACTGTTTCAAAACAATGAGAATCATGTGACTGGAACTGCCACTCACACCTCATCAATCCTACAGCCGACCAGCGCCAACGATACTGAGATAAACTCTATCTAGATAATCAATTGATCTAGATAATCCAGTAATACTTATCTAGATTAGAGTAAATGGTGTTAAAATGTACGGTCTTCCCTGTTGATCAGACAGCTTCGACAGATGAAGATTTCACAGCATCAGATCTGCATATAGGCGTTAAAATGATCTTCAAAAACATATCTGTCGGCTCTGCTTTTCCAAACGTCATCTTGCCCAACGTTAGCGGCATGAAGACGTATCGAATTAGAATCACCAGAAACTGCCCTCGTCACCGCGGCCTCGAAACCTTCAAATGGGGGTCAAGAGGGGAAGAAAATGAGAGAGAAGGTCATAAACGATCCAGCATCTTTCCGAGCTCATCTTCTGCATTCCGAGAGGCTCTTCCCTCCTCCACCCCCCAAAGGCCTGTAATAAAGCGATGGAGGGGCGGTTCGCCCGAACGGCTGGGAGAAGAGAATCAAATCGAATCAGGTCAGATCAAATCATCCAAATGAATGGCTGCTGTTGAGCGAACGGTACCTGGGGGGATGGAAGGAGGGCGATGAATTAGCCTCCGTCAACTCAAACGCTCCGCCGGGCCAAGAACAATCAGGCGTGCGTGTGCGGATCTGGGTAGCGTTGCTGATGAAGATAATAACTGCCCGATCGGCGGCGTGCGTCTGAAAGCGAAGCGTTAAACACCAAACGAGGCTCAGCGTGTGGCGAAGGGTGTTTCTTTTCATTATCTACTTTCACAAAGTGTAGGTATGAATATTTATGTGTGACTATTCTTCCTCTGCAGGTCTAACGTCAGACCTCATCTTTCCCAGCAGAACAATGGCAGACCCATGAGACTGTGGCCACACGAATGGATCTGCTGTTGTCACTAATGTCGATTCACAGTGAGCAGGTTTAACGGCGTCAGATGTTCAGATCACTGGATAATAAATCATAAAAGAATATTATGTAAATTTTATTGGCCTGGTGTCAATGATTTGGCTGCATTTTCACACAGAGACACCTTTGGTCTCCATTACAGTCACTTTAACAGACCAACGTTACGTTAATGAGGTCCTTCAACCTGTGGTTCTACCTTTCCTGAACACACACTCCGATTGGCTTTCCTATTCCAGCAGGGCCAGGTAGCTCGTCCACACTGCTACCCAGATCTCAAGATCTCGTCTTGAACACAGACACTACGCCGTGTTCGGTCTCATCTCCCGAGACCACAATCTGATTGAAAATGTGGACGGCTATTGGACAGCTCTATCAACACTCCACCCCTACCACACCATCTGCAGAACCGGTGAGAACATTCGGCTACATTTATCCGCGGGACACCATCGAGAACCTCTACACCTCCACGCAGAGACGTCTAAACCCGACGCCGTCCTGAGAGACACCACTTCTGTATGTCGATCAGATCAGCCTACATTAATAATCAGTTGTTGATCCTGATGCACCTTCGTCTTCCTTCCCAACAGAACTGCCCTCCCTCATTAATCCAGTGAGCGGGTTCCATAGCAGTGCCTCCACCGTGTTTGACAGATGATGCGTTGACTTCTCTACACTCCTCTCATCGCACTGTTGTAAATCAACAGACGTTACCCTCCTTGAGTTGTTGTGTAATTTCTTTTTACAGTTTATTTATGGTGACGAAGGAGATACATTAGTAAGCAAGCCAGCCTCTGCTTTTCCTGGATACAGTATCCAGACAGGAGACCCTGAAAAGCTGGCGTACGAGCAGAACTACTAGGTGAACATAATGCATAAAGTATTTGCTGATAATAAGCATAAAGAAAGAACTGCTAATAGGGAGGGAGCGGCAGCACTCTACAAGTGCCTGAAGTCGTGTGTGTGTGTGTGTGTGTGTGTTCCTTCGCTGGGGTTGGTGATGTCTGCAGGCAACAGCACAGCATGCGTCTCTCACTTCTTCATCAGAGAAGCAGCCGCGCGAGCAATGCGATAAAGAGGCGCTGTGAAAGGCTCCTCAACCCACACACAGCAGCATAAACATGGGCCAGAAGAAGCCCTTTCTGCTGATTAGCTCCAAACTCGATGGAAACAAGACTAACAAGATGTAGTGGAAGGGCAGAGACAAACAGGCGCCCAAATCATTACTCGGAGGAAGAGTAATACTGGCGTCCCGAACAGCGTGGGAATTCTGGGGCTGCTGGTGGGTGATACGATACAAACGAACACAACCGGCTAACCAACCAAAAAAATCGAACGAATTACTATTTATTATTTATTTATTACTAATTGCAATAAACAGTCATTATTAAGATGAAATTCATAAATATGTATATTTGTTATAATAACCTACAAATATTGAATATCCTATAGCTTGTAATTATTAAGTAGCTAGTAATTACTCAATAAGTATTAAGTACTTAGCAATTACTATTTGATTCAATGCCGAGCGATTAAATAACTTTACTAAATATTCGGTATCGACTTCACCAGTAAAATTATTCAGAAATTGATAAATAATTGTCCACTAATTACTATTATTTAGGCTGCCAGTATCATAGTAATTGTTTAGTATGTATTATCCATTAAGCATTGAATGATTAAATCACTACTAATTATCCATTACATACTAATTATCAGTTAGTAGTAAAATAAATATTCAGAATCTGTTCATAATCCAATAAAATAATTATTCAGTATTTACTAAAAAATCAATAAGAAGTAATTGGTAAGTATTTTGTAATCATTTGTAATTAATCAGAAATGATGCATTATTCAGTAAGTCCTAACTGTGCAATAAGCAGTTAGTGTTTTATTATTATTATTATTATTATTATTATTATTATTATTATCATTATCATCATAATTATTATTATTATCATCTTTATCATCATTGTTATCATCATCTTAATCATCATCATTATCATTATTATTATTATAGATTATCCTTATTATTATCGTTATCATTATTATTATCATTATTATTATCATTATCATTATTATTATCATTATTATTATCATCATTATTATCGTTATCATTATTATTGATAATTATATTATTATTTATTATTATACTATATATTATGAACCTAATACATAATGTACTTTACAACAAGTACCCACATGACAGAGTTAATAAGGCCTTGACGATTGTGGTTGCTATGCATGCTGTTGGTCCTACAGTACACTCTCAACAGCACTGTTCATGATTTAAGGCGACTGTATTGCCTACATTACTTCTGGTTTCGGTATTTAAGAGCCTACAGTCAGCGGAGTCATCTACAATCAATCCCGGCTGAAGTTCTCAGTGGAGAAACACTCTCACTCCTGTTTGCACATCCTTATCGGGTTCACATGGAGAGGTCTATAAACAGTTAGCGGGCAGAAGAAATAAATCAATATCCAAAGATTATACGGCAGTGGCGTTTCTCTGGGCTGCGACCGGAGGGAAGGTCGAACAGTTTAACCTTTCACGGCGTTACTTTAAGACACTTAAAAGCACTTTATGACACTCTGAAGTACTTGGTGGCACACGCACCACTGGCTTTTCTGGACCTCATAAGGAGGAATGAAACAGCTCGTAACTGGTTCAGGTACCGTCGCTGACCAGAACCGTCAAATCTAAGGTGGGTTTCATTTGAACTTTCCTACAACCTGAAGCTTTCAGGTTTACGAAGTGGAGTCAGCAGCAAAGACGGCAGTGCTTTACAATGTTCACAGAACATCCTGTACTGAAGATCTAAACATGCCCAGCACCCACAACACTGACCTGATTAATGTTCATTGATCTACTCCTTGAAAGTGGTGTCTCAGTGCAGCGTTGGGTTTAACGCAGCTTATGCCAGGCGATCTCTGCATGGAGGTGTGGGGTTCCTAATGGTGTCTGTGATGATCCATCCCCATGCAGCGAGATGTTCTCCCTTTCGGTTCTGCAGATGGTGTGGTAGGGGTGGAGTGCTGATAGAGCGTCCAATAAGCGTCCACACATTTTCAATCAGGGATAGATCTGGAGATGAGACCGACCACAGCGTAGTATCTGTCTTCAAGGCGAGATCTTTGGAATGGAAGGTTCGGAAATGGAAGGTCCCATCCATCTGGCATTCTTCATGCCACGCTGGATAGTGCTCAACCTCACCAACCTCACGACTTACACGGGGGTGTGCGTTGCCAAGCCACCCCTGAGGGTAAAGTGCCATCGGCTGAATAAACAAACACGTTATGCTCACTGTTCACCTTGGTATGGAACATCTAACGCTTGCTGTCCTTCGGAATCAAAGCTCTGCCTGTTGGCCTCACAATGGTTGCAGTTGTTCCTCAGTCACCTCATCTGCATGCAAGACGGAGAGCAGCAGCTACGTACACTACCCTTATTAATTAAATATGTGGGGCCACATCTATCCATGAGCAGGGCCCGGCTTTTAATTGCGGTGAATGCAAGCATGAAGTCAAGGAGTGAAGAGGAGATAGAGGCGTCACGTTAATTGCAAAGCGCAGTAACTTTTGCAGACAAACAAAAACGGCTAAACACTAAACAGTATGAATGAATGAATAAATAAATAAATAAATATTGGCGCACACCCCCTCGCACCCCCTCTTTCACTCCCGCCATCTTATTGGAATGTATAAGGGAGAAGCTGACGCCCGATAAGTCGGGGAGGAAAATGAATCTCTCAATTAGAAAATAATTTGCTTTTTAATTAAATTGTAAAAAAAAAAGTTGCTTTAATGGAATTAATTGTTGGTAAATGTTGGATCTCACACACACGTTTGTGACGCGGTTTCCCCCTCTTATGAACAGTAACGCAGGGCCGCTTTAGTATGCAGCGATTGACCTCGGAAATCCATCATGATTTTTGCAGCAAAATTTTCAATTAAGTTTCTGAGGAGGTTATTAAAAAGAACCCTTTTCAAAAACAGATTATACCAGCCGGCAAGTTATACATGAAATTAAAGCACCAAATGAAACTTGACGTTTCTAATAGTGTATCCTGGAGTCCTGGGCTCCGGCCTCATTTGCATTTTTTCATCAGCTTGTTTACGGAGGGAAACTGATGTCTGATAGATAAATACCCGAAGCAGCGGCCAGTCTGAGCGAGAGGAGGGCGGACCTCGGCACGCCCTCTGGAAACCCTTGATGGTCCTTTGTATGATATCAAGATCTCAAAAAACACGAATATATATAAAATTCTGAACTACACCTCGAGAACTCTGCACCGTGTGCATGATTGTCACACACTATGAAGCTCACATGCACTGGTGACGCTGTTTTACCAAATGCACACACAGCAGCTCAGAATGTACACGAAGAAACATCTACTAAAGCCATTAAAGGTGGAACAGCTACAGAATAACTCCAGCCTCATGAGGGCAGCCATGCCTGTTTACGGTGTAGCCAATCGACACTTTCTGGATTTAATGTTAAAACTTTATACGAGGTCATATGAACAAATGGTCACCAGAGGCACAAATGTCAACCTGCCGATCGGGAAGCAGGTTAGATGATCTACGGAATTACAGCTGACCGCGCTAATCAGGGACCAGCCACAGGAAAGAGTGTATCTGATAAACAGTCAGTGAATGACCAAAGAGTGACCCAGTGACCAGTGTGAACGTCATTGTGCTTTGGGTGGTTCAAAATATTTCATTCCAGTGCAGTTTCTCAGTAGAGTGAGTAGAAGGTGACAGCAGCACACACACACACACACACACACACACACACACACACACACACAGTGCATGAGTCTCTTGACCGAGAGCTCTAATGAGATCAAAGGGCTGTGGTAATAATAATGAAAGAGAAGGGTTCGGAATAACCCTTTGATTAAAGCGCATGTTTACCTAATCCTGCCACGGCAGCCTCTCCTCCACCGCCGCACACTCTTATTAGACCTGCTGACGAGAGCGAATTACCCGCACAAATCAGCAGCCCGTTGGTATTAGATACAAATCCAGGACAGGATTACAGCGACTGACACACTCGAGTTTATAAAGGTGTAGAACCCCGGAGATGAAATCTCTGTTTGATTCTCTCTCTCTTACCCAAGTAACTGGGTACGATTGAAAATACCGATAATATCGAAAACATCGATATATCAAAACGCATTTTGTACGAGGTACAACGGACGGCTGTATCGAAACATCGCGTCTATTCTAAAAGGTCGCGAGTGGGTCGTCTGTGCGGAAATGGTTCGGTTTCCAGAGGGACGAGTGCGAGACTGCGCGGAGTCTTGTCCTGAAGATGTGGTAAAAACATGGCGACACGGTGAAGACGGATATGTGAATATTCATCTCGAGCGTATCGCGGCTCGCTCGAACAACGCACCGTGATGCCCTCGTGTTTAAGAACTGTACTATGTTGTAAGAGTGTATAGTGCAAGTCTGGGAGCAGGCAGGTTTGCGAAAGTGTGAGCGAGTGTGTGTTGCCAGGTCACTCTGGCATATCTGCCACCGCGGTGCCATGCTAATTCATCTCAATAAGGGAAGAGGGCTAAGACAGGGAATATGATTAAACTAACTAAGACAAACACGGGCGTCTGGGGCTGGAGGCTGCGATGACAGGTCCGGGTAGGCCGTGATGGGGTGTGTGTGTATGGGGGTGTGATTGTGATGGATGGTACGGGTAATGGCACGTGGCGTCCATGCCCTGTGATGGTTGTGAGGTTAATGCACTAAATGAAAGGCACAGGTCAGAGAAGGGCAGCCAGCACAGGTGTCAGAACCTCAGTCAGATGTAGAATTTGCAGAATATGAAGGCGGCAGCAATGCAAAGGTAATGATAATAAGCTTCTGGGACGGACAGACACACACACACACACACACACACACGGTCCCCATCAGTGACTCCATCCATCAAATCAAGAGCAGCCATGAATTAATAAACAAGCCTTTCTAAGGAGCTGGATGTGTAGTGTTCAGCACAGCACTGGGTTCGCACAACGCCTGGCGCTGTAGTTAAAAGGCCCTGCTGCGACACCTTCATTAAAAATTACAACCGGCTCGGAGGCTCCCGTCTGCTAAAAGGCTGAGAGAAAACAGCTCGCAGTGCTGAAACGTTAGGAACAGGTGAGTGGAGAAAGGAAAACACCACCGAGGTGGAGCAACACGTGGGTGCTGGTGGTGGTGATGGGAGACCGAAGCACATAAGCATCCGATCAGGCGGTGCCGGTGATGGGACGACTGTTGTGAACCCAACAAATGCTTGAGTAACAGCTGGAACACTCACTTTGCTCGTTTATTACAACCATTCCAATTGATGTCCGTGTAAAACGACTGAAATCGACCCTCTGTTGGTCCGAGAGCATTCTTAGTTCTGGTGTGCGCTGAACTTTGTCACATCGTTCTCGTAGAACTCGCAGAACACTGTACACCACCACTAAAACACCACGTACAAAAAAGGACACCCAGCTCCAAAACGCCTGAGCTACAGCGATGGACACCATGGATGTGTATGTATGTATCGACATGCAGGTCAAAGTCACATCGACCGTGTTCTACTCAGAGCTCAGACGATTACAGCACTGAGGGATAAATTACGTGCACGACAGCACATGAACCCAGGTCCTGCCTTCCGCTTGGGCTGCAGGTCCGGTCCGTCTAACGTAACAAGGCATCAAAACAAGTGGTAATAAGATGAGTGAAAGGAGAACAGAAGGGCAGAGAGGCAATTCTGGGTGTTCTGGCACAACATGAAAAGGATGCAATCCATCAGGAGATCCTGAGTGGATGTCAAAGTCGCCTTTTCCTCCGTTCTGCAGAAAGAAACGAGACGCAAAACCAGCAAAACCCGGTGACCGAAGACCACTGGACGATGTGTTCCAAGGATGCCAAACATACAAGAAGAAGAAGAAGGAAAGTCCTTGATGAGACACTCGATGACTGCCTGTTAGGGGGGCGGGAGGACGTGGATGTGAATCACATTTTTGGATGAAAGAAGATTCAAAACATTTAAAAGTCAACAGTTGTCCTTTTTTTATTACTCGTTGTCTTTGTCTTTTTTGTGGTTTTCTTTCAAGGTTCTGCAAAGGTCCTGCAGATTCCTACACATGCAGCAGTACGGCAATCAATAGCTGGCATTCCTGAAGAGCGGAGCGATTTTAATTAGCCAACTGAAAGGAACGAGTGCAACGAGTAAATAAAAACAAATAAATAAATAAGTGGAGCGAGACGTTTAGGGAGGTTCGGGCACAATAAAAGTCATGTGTAATAAGAGCACTTTTGAATTCGTTCCAACCCGTATTTATTAGGAATGAAGGGAACATTTCCAAAGGCACTCGACCGTTTACGACCGATGGCTCACGTAGTCGAGAAAAAACGATCAGGGATCAAAAAAAAACACTGCATCCAAAAATTCAATTCAAAAAGTACAAAAAGTGTCCTGAAGACAGTTCGTTCATCCGGCTCATATAAACACCACTCATTACCTCTTTCCACCCGACACGTAGCGAAAACCAGGAAAACCACGTGACCTGCATGTTAAGTGACCGTCTGCTCCGCTAATGTAGAAGGTAACTGAGCAGGTGTGTGAAGAGAGAAAGACGGCAAACGGCCGCAAAGACCATTCTTCTAAAAGCGGAGGACGAGTTACGTCTCCATTCTGCTCGTGATCACGGTCGGACACGCCATCAAAGGAAATGTCATAATTTCCTTTGTTACAAATGTTAAATGTTAAATTGTTACTATTTTTTTTTTTTTCCAGCAGCTTTGTTGCACCAGCTGAACATAAGTTAGATCAAAGGTAATGGTGAAGTCTATTCTACACACACACACACACACACACACACACACACACACACAACCACTGCACGGTTGAAGGACTGTGTATATAAAACTATAAAATCAATGTTTACATTAAATGATGAGAGATCATAAAAAATAATGCAAGCGGCTGTAAAGATGATTCCGATAAAAGTGAAGACGGTGTTAAATCTCCAGTCCGTTTCCGTGCCTCTCCAAATCACAGCCATCGGAAGATCCTCCGGATAAAATGAGGAATTCCACTGTTTCCTGCCAAAATAATTGCACATAACCTTCGGATGGAAACCTAACTAGAGAGAGAGAGCGAGAGAGCGAGAGAGAGAGAGAGAGAGAGAGAGACAGAAAGAGGGGGGGAGAGAGATGGACAGAGACAGACACAGAGACAGGGAAAGAGAGACATATAGACAGAGAGCGAGAGAGACAGACAGAGAGAGACACAGACAGACACAGAGACAGGGAAAGAGAGACATAGAGGGAAAGAGAGACAGAGACAAAGACAGAGAGACAGAGAGACAGAGAGAGAGAGAGAGAGAGAGAGAGAGAGACAGAGAGAGACAGAGACAGAGAGAGAGAGAGAAAGAGAGAGAGAGAGACAGAGAGAGAGAGAGAGAGAGAGACAGAGAGAGCATTACACACAGAGTATTTGGCTGTGGGGAAGGACTTCGCTGCAGAAGGTGTGGAGTCTGTCAGAGGCCGTTCAAACAAACAGTTGCGTGTGTCGTTAGCGTCAAATTTATTAATTGTGTGTCCCTGAGAAATAGAAAGGTCCAGAACTGACCTCGGGGATATTTATATCCCGACCATCCCTATCAATTCATATCCGTCATCTGGCAGGAGTGCTGCTTCCCTTTCATTTTTCCCGAGCGACTGTCACCGCCCCGAGCTTACTTCTTCGGTTGTTGATGCACTTTGGCTTTAGACATGATGGTAATGGGAACCATTAACCACCACCCCCAACACAGACACACACGAACTGCAAACCCAAACCCTCGTCCTCCGCCAGAATTTAATTACCAAGCAATTACGAGAAGATGTGGAGCATGTATTTACACGCAGCGTTTTTTGGAGTCGCATGAGCTGACAGAATGAAAAGGGCTTTTACCACATCCCGTCCCGTCTCCCGGAGAGAGAGACATGAACAACCACGTCTCTCGTGGCCTTGATGTGATGTAATGTGTTTTGTGATTAAACTCAACCCTCAGGGGGTGCAGTGTGAAGAGATGGTGGGAAGGGCGGCATGAAACTGAGGGCGTGGGAGTATGGAAGGGCTGGGCGATACGTGTTCATCGGTACTACGATTCTAGCATTCGTACGATGTCAGATCACCTTTGGTCTTCATTACAGACCAACGATACATTAATGAGATCCTGCAACCAGTGGTCCTACCTTGGAGCAAAGTTGGTAGGTAGTACCCACTGCATACCCGAAACGCCACATCTGCCTGATGTTGGGGAGATGTTCTGATCCAGTCTAGAACTTCTCAATTTGACACAACACACACTAACACACCACCACCATGTCAGTGTGACTGCAGTGCTGAGAATGACCCACCACCCACATCATAGCTGCTCTGTGGTGGTCCTGTGGGGTCCTGATCATTGAAGATCAGGGTGAAAGGAGGAGAATAAAGTCTGTAGAGAAACAGATGAACTACAGCCTGGAATTAAAGAACTAAGAAGTGCTCCGAGGTCCTCTGTGGTCAGAAGAGCTGATGAAATGGACAATGAGTGTAGAAACAAAGGGGTCATAATGTCATGGTTGATCGATGTGTATCGTGTGTATTGAGTGTTCCCCTGGGTGTGTCATACAGCAGCTATGTCATCCTGTTCTGGAGAAAAAAAAAAACGAAATGATCAAATTAATGAATGAATTGTGAGACTAACTTCAGGAGGAACAAACACAACAAAGAAGAGAGATTTTTAAGAGCATGGAGTGAAAAAAAAAACACTCAAAGGTCAGTAGGTTCTAGCTCAGAAAGTAGCACAGAAAGCGAGCGAGCTTTTTCAGCAAGGCTGACGCCTTGGCCGTTGGCCCTGTCTTTCTAAGAACTGCGAGCAGAGATGAGAGGAATAGAAGTGGAGATGCAGTGTGTTTCTAATAGGCCGGGGACGTTCGCCCTCAGGCCAAGGCTGAGAGCCGTGGAAAATGGCCAACCAATGGCAGCGGCCTTATCTTCTTTCAGACACCTGTAGACAAGCAGATAGTGGAACAAATTTTCCCAGCACAGCCATTCGAGACCCTCAACCCGAGCAGCCCTTCCTAAAATGGACCACTGCTTAAAAAAAAGACAGAAAAGGATTTGCTATTTGGAGATTTTAACAATCGGCACTCAACAACGTAGATGCTGCGTAGTCGTAGGGGAATCGAGTGAGCATTAAAAGCATACGAGTGGGGTTGGAGCACCTGATTACGCTGAAAGAAATCAGTCCCTTTCCGTGAGGCTTGCTTTGTACAATGGTTTCAATGAGTTGTTTATGCTGAGGAACCGCTCATTAGGACGTTCTCTTGTTTATTAAACTCTCTCTTCACTTCAAACACAAATTTGACCACTAATTCATATGAGGACGTCTGCGTACGTGCTGGCAAGGACATCGTTTTCATGTCTGATGTCAATAGGTGCACTAGGAGCTGCATTAAACCAGTCAGAAGAAAATGGACGGAACCCAGACATATGTCCAGAACAGATCTCCCACTCATCGTCAAAAAACATTCCGAACGAATGAACCGGCAATTGTGAGACACGCAATTTATGCAAGGCCTTGTCATTGTCCCTTACTAACTATATAAGGTCGTCCCATTGCGTGTGTGTTCCACTCTGACTCGTGCTGTTATGTTGGTAGCATCCATTGCAAGTGACGTCAGCCTTGGAGAAGAGTTCCGAAGCATTTTCAGAAGTTGGAAGAGTTTGAGCGGTCAAACTGGAAAATAAGCCACGATTGCGGACATTCAGTGAGCAGCGACGTCCTCCAAGAGTCATCTTGTTGGTGCCAGCAGCATTGGCAGATGGCTGCACACTGACTGTTATAATGACTGCTCTTAACATGTCAGTGTCACCAAAGATAGGACATCTTTAAAGCATTAAGCATGTCTACTGAGGTGTTCCTGGTATGCAGTGGTCAGCACCTACAAAAGGTGCTCCAAGGAAGAATAACCGAAGAACAGTTCTCATCGATGTGCACAAGAAAGTCTAGAATGTCTCTTTCAATCCCAGACAGTGTTGAAAAGTTGATGCTGACTTGTGGAGGCCATGCCTCAACAGGTCAGAACAGGCAACCTAAGCAGGATCTACATAATATCAGTCAGATGGTTTCAATGTCACGGCCGATCGGTGTAGATTTATGTCGGCAGTAACTGGGATGGCTGATAAAAACACAATAATAGATTAATAATTGAGCCCAAGAGCGAGCGTTTTCCATGTTGGAGCACGAAAGAAAAACATTCCTGGCAAGTGGTTCATTCCTTGGGCTACTATAATCGAGTTTAATGGTGGTCAGTGCTCTGCAGGACTGCTGGGAGGTTACTGTGCCCCAGGCACTCTGGCAATCCCACTAACGGTTAGGAATCAGCTGGGTGTCAAAGTTAGTATGACTCAGTACATGAGCTAGGAGAACAAATCCTGAATCCTCGCATATATATCACATTTCTAATAGAACACCAGCAGCACCTGATCTACCTACTGAAGTAATGACGCACCTGGTACCAGACCAGGAACCAGACGATCCTTAAGGAGAACAAAGTCACTATTGCCGTCGTTTGTATTTACGCTGGCAAGACTAAAGTCTTCAGCTAAATCAGCAGGTAAAATCCCTGAACACCAAACATTCTGTCTCACCTACACAAACCTGAAAATGGAATGTCCCTCAATCTGGCTTGGATGTCATGGTCCATTCATCCTGAAATTTTGTCAATGTCAAAAACAACCAGATTCAAATTATGTCTCAAAAAGCCAAAAACGCTAAAAATGGAAACAGAAGGTTGTCAGAGTGGACGGCGTAGTGGCTGCCCACGGGTGCTTAACGATTGTGGCGCGTGGTGTTTTGCTAGAATTGTCCGTGCGATCAGACATGTACCACGTATACCACAGGTCGATACAGCATTCTTTGGGTTGGGTGGGAACATTTCGTTTAGTCCATTCATAATGAAATGTTGACATCATGTCAAAACCAACTTCAAGTTTCACATTATGTCACAGAAACAGAGATACAAGTGTTCTTTGTGTTGATCTTCTTGATCTACGGCCCCATAGATATTGTGGATGAGTGGTTTAGGTGGTTTGAATGTCAACCAACCTTTACCCCTTTTACTGATCTTCTCTTATCTCCACAGTTTAAATCAGCTTGAACTCCAAACTCGGGTTTGGTCCTGCTGTGCTGACACAACGTCTGATTGCTAGATGAATCCTAACTCTCACCACCTCCCTACAAGGTATCTGCTTGTTTTGCTCAGAGACAATGGAGAATGGATTCAAATCCCATGTTTCTTATTTCACACTGTGACAAGCCACTCAGACCTTTGCAAATACGTGGTGATTTCTGAAGGTTAGAGATAGCAGGGAATGGGGAATCAGCCCATTCTTCTTGTTTCAACTCCTTCTTCTCCTTCTCCTTCTTCTTCTTCTTCTTCTTCTTCTTCTCTCTCTGCTCACTTGTTGGCCTTAATTTATTACCTGCTCGTGAGATTCACTCCAGACCTTTCTTCTTCCTTTTCCCTCGCTGTGAAGGTGAGTGCCGTTAGGAGTCTGTGCGCACCTCCTGGTGATGCACACATTTTTCTTCTCCTCCGTCTTTCTTTATGGTCTGTATTTTTCCCCTCCTTCCTCTCCGGTTAAAGCCCGAGGGAAAAGAGGTTAATGCTATTCTGCTCTGTATGCTGGACGGCCTGTGCACGGGCCAAAGCCCCTGCAGGCTCGCCTCTACAGCAAAGCGGAGTGCTTCACACACACACACACACACAAAGTGCAAACTCAAAGAAAGTTAACGACATGAAGGTGCAAGGTTCACCCAAAATGCTCCCACACCCAATTTTACACTAACCATTCTACTAAGTAGATCTTCATCCACTTGGCTGGACGTCCATTTCAATCTAAAGCCCCCATCGGACACGTACGGTAGCCAGAACCTTTCCCTGACGTTGTTCTGAGGTGCTGTATGTGTGACTGCAAATGTCTAATCAGTCATACCTGGGGTCGGAAACCTGATTTAAACATGATTTAGTCATGATTTAAAATTCATTCACACACCAGGACAATTTAGAGTAACCGGAGTCCACCGCAGAAACCCATGAAGACACAGGGTTTCCTGGGAGAACCTCCCAGATAGATCCCAGGACTGGGAGACACCGTGCTGCCCAACTGCAGTACGCAAGCACTGCCACTTGCCGAAACCGTACAGAACCTTTCGTGCAATGAGAAATCGTCTGATGCTGAAGGCCCATTTCTGGATGATGTCTAAACCTGATTCCTCAAACATCTCATGTATGAAAATGGCTTTAGATTAAAGGAGGACAGGAGTGTCTCACACCCAAATAAGACGAGTCATGCTGCTAATGGTGGTTGCTGGCTGGTATATACTTTGATATAAATGAAGCAGGGTCAGATGGTGTGAGTGCTATTGAAACCAGTCTGGAAGGAGAAGCACTTAAATATATATATACTGGCATAAATAGGCACATCAGACATTACATCTCACTCCCACTACTGGCCGTCTCGAGCTTTTCTGGGTTACTGAGAAATGCATAAAGCTGAACAAACCCACATCTTCATTAATTTATTATTTTTTTTTATGATATATTATTTTTCAGCGGGGCTGGCGATGACACCAAGGTAGATGCAAATAAGCTGGAGCCAGTAATATCTTTGAATAGGCGTGTAGGCAGACAGCGAGGGAGGAAGGGAGGGAGAGAGGGAGAGATAAAGAGAGAGAGCTTTTAAATTCTGGACAAGAGGCTGGCAAAGAAAGCAAAGCAGTCCTGGCGCATTATACACACCGAAGGGTACTTTTAGGAACTCTAATGGGGGCTGAGGTTCTGCGGGACCTGCTGTGAGGTCACTGTGACCCTGTGCACTCCAGCAGTTTTGCTAATGGTTGGAGCCCAGCTGGATGTCCAGCTACGTCAAAGTCAGTACAGGCAAACACCTGCCTCAGCACCAGAGCTCCAGCGGACTGATCCGCAGGTGATCCGCGATTGCTCAGTGGGTGGTCCTTCATGGTCAGGAGGTCATGTTAATCAGGTTGTGTTGGGAATATCTAAAGACGGATTAATATGCTTGGCTCCTGTTAGATACTCGTTTCTTCGTGAACACTACAGCAGACAACTGCTCTTCTTGCTCATTAGGACGGACCAGTCCCTTCCTTTCTATGAAATGAAGACAAAATCGTCCAGAATGTTGGCAAATCTGCAACCAGAGTCCCTCTTTCTGATCAGTCATGCAGGTCTGGAGGCAGGTTGAGCATGCAAATGTCGACAGAGCAGTAAACACACGCCAGGGCTGCTTTGGCATTTAAACTGGGATTGAATTCAGTTGGAAACAAGTGAACTGTAGCTGATATCTGATCACACAATGAGACCACCATGGAGTTTATCTTGTATCACATCTGATTCTGAGTTCTGAAGCCTAAAACACACCATGGACCTGCCCTGCGGATCCCGTGTTGCAAAAAATTAAAAAGTAAAAAATTCAGAGAGACATTACGACTGAAATGAGTGGGAACAGGTGGAGCTCACCTTCATACTGCAACAAGCCAGCAGAGGCACTAGACCTGTAATCTAGTTTCACAGTCATTAGGACAGACACATTGGTGGCTCTCAGGGCTCTGCGAAAGATGTGACGCTTGTACAACAGAACACATGAGGCTCTGGCAAACAAGCCAGAACCAGTGTTTCTTCAACTCTCCAGGTGAGCGCCAGACTCATTCTCATGTAACTTGAACTGCCACTCTGTCGATAACTGTGTCATGTAGTCTTCAAAAGTGGAGCAGCTCCCTAGTGCATGACCAACCTCGGATGAAAAACGATGGCATCCTCGTCACTCTTCCCTTGCTCATTTTCCTGTTGTTTACCATTTTACCGAGTTTGTTTTTTGTTTATCTTTTTTCTGTGCATGCTGCCGCCGACAATAACAAACTCATACAAAATATTTGGCGGCGCGACGGCACATCCCTTATGTTTCAGACACAAGTCTGACTTGTGCGTCGGTTTAGTACAATAATAGAGTTTGGGTGGCTAAAAACATCCCAGAGAACATCGCCGCATACCACCGGGGGGTCTCAGAGCTGGAGCTATGCTAATCCAAACGAGAGCTTTGAAGATTTCTATTCCAATCACAGGGAAAAAAGAAAAAACTCAAAGGCGAGGGAGACGACGACTCCCAACTAGGTTGCTGGTTTCAAGTTCAGCTCTAATTCAATCAGCGAGGTTGCCTAGAAAGGGTGTCTCAGCAGATAATGCTGGTCTTCCTATCTGGATTAAAACGAATATCTTCCCACAGTCATTTGCCGACATTATTAATGGAATTAGGTCTCTTGCGCCAGCCATGGGAGCAGTGGATTTCTCAGAATACATTACACAACGACCACTGGCATTCAAAGAAGACTGCTGGAGTGTCTCGGTTGAAGAAGAAAGCAGTTGCAAGCATTCCAGTGCCTACCATTCGGGAATGTCACACTCGGCTAAACGAGTCTCCGACCGGCCACGGAGAGGCCGGCAGATTGGCCACGCGAGCCGCTGCTAAGAAACAATGCAAGACCAGCTCAGTAGGAACGTCTGCAAGCTTGTCAGGAGGCATTTCCAGACGCTTCAGTCAAAAGGCTAACCCCCTGACCCCGGCTGCCAATAGACGCTCCTCATTCCATTGCAGTCACAAGGAATGAGCACCAAGCACTTTAGGAGGCGGATCAAATCGGCTTGGGTTGCGGACACAGCGGCTAACAAATTAGACATGTCATCCATTATGATCTCCATTACTTGCCTAATGCTGGGGGAAAGGGTGCTGAGGGGGCTTAGCTCTCAATATATCTAACGCACGCCTTCAGTGGAAACATTAAAACCGCGAGACGTTCCCAGTCCTTCCCAAAGTGCTGTACCATTTCAAAACTGCCCGAATCCTGAAGTCTAGCAACCATTATCAGTGGTGTGATATGGATGTCATCTCACTCTATTCTTTCTCTGGATTCTACACAACATCTGACACCTACGCAAGGTACATACTGACAGGCTGAAAAGAGCACAAAAAAAAAACAACAATCCACTCCTCTATTCTCACTCTCCTTCATTCCTGTGTATCAGAGAGAGAGAGGGAGGGAGAGAGAGAGAGAGAGAGAGAGAGAGAGAGAGAGGGATGGATGCAGGAATAAAAAAAATGTCTTTAAAAGCAGAGAAAAGGGTCAGATGGCATGAAAAACCAGGCACTTTAGAAATAAACGCTTTGTGCTTGGTAAGCTGTAGGTGGAATAGGTATGACGAGAGAGGTCAGACAGGTGCTGAAATACAAAGCCCATCATTTACAGACAGGCGGCACCGGCCCGTCTAAAAAGCTCGTTTTAGTGTCATTCATTCACTCGTTTTAACAGTTTATAATCACATAAACAGTACAAACAGTAGTGCAATCTGTTATGTCTAAAACCGTGTAGAATCTAAACATGTGTTAATTCTAATACAGTGGCTATTAAGCACGGTGTTGGTAGTGCAACAAATACTGACATGTCAAAATCACGGGACATTCCTATAAATGATGTAAATTGATTACGTTGCAGGGACAGTTGGGGACGCCTACATTGGTAAAAGTCGTGAGGTGTAGATTCTCATTTTGTTGGATTTTTAACATCCCTTGAATGGCGCCCCCTTTTGGTCAATTTGCATAATGTTATTCCATGACTTTTGGCATGTCGGGTGGTAAACAGAACGGTGAAATACTGCGTCAATAATCTTACTTTCCCTTTCTGTCCTTCAAAAATGTGAAACGTGGTTGTAGATCTACATATAACATGGTAAACCTGGCAAGCAGACTTAAAGATACCTGTAGTTAATTAGTGGATATGAGTCGTTATATTAGCCGGTATGTTATCCATGCTGTTATGATGTAAACAAAATATATAATAAACAAAACATATAATAGTTTTCAGTTGTTATTTCTAATTTAATGATTTAGTGGATCAATACGATGAGTTTGCTGTTCTGATATCTACATGTTTGTAGTAGCTCTTGCGTTGACGTTCTGTGCCGTGGTTACTCAGCAAAAGGTGCTGGATCCCCATTAAGAGGTGATGCATGTGTTGCATATAAAGATATGACCACGCTAAACTTGAATACCTCTCTGAGGAACAGGGGTTCCAACGTCATATTGTCTGAGGGAAAGTAAAATTAGCCTGCTCTCATCTCTGGGTGGGTAGATGGTGCTCTCTCCCCCTTCACATACTCAATGATATGCTGGTCGGCACAGGCGTCTGTCAGCCATTGCATCAGAGCTGGGGACCCGGCAATTTCCTCCGAGCGTGTTGGCCGTCCAGCGTGGATGCAAACGATGGTTCCATAAGAGGCGTTAGGCTGGCGTCACATGTATCGGAGGAAGCGTGTGTTTGTGTTCTTCACATGTGTTGGGGGAGTACAGAAACGAGGTTGGGGAACTTGTGGGACAAGGGGACACCAGGTCCAGGTTTGAGAAATACTGACGTCAAGTCACTTTGGTACTAATTTGAATGTGGCCAAGCACTAAATGGAACCACGAAAGCAGCCATAACCATTCAGCACATGAACAGCAGACACTAATGGATTCAATCGATACTCTCTCTCTCTCTCTCTCTCTCACTCACTCACTCACTCACTCTCTCTCTCTTTCCCTCCCTCTAAGGTCAGCCTACCAGGCTTCTCTGTCTTGCAAAAAACGGTAAAAAAAAGACAGATTAGTTTGAAAAAAAGAGGGACACTATTAAAAATGAATGCTCCGTAGATTCTTTGGAAGGCAAAATGGGTTCTTTTACGACACCGCACAAAGGATCCACTTTTGTAAAATTTCATTTTAAGAGTGGACAGCATTCTGGACGTGTTATAACTTAATAGCTTAGAAAACCCTGGTTGCATTAAACCAAACGACGAACTTGAAGCGAACTCCAAGGAAGAGGAAGCCGACGGATGCGCCTGTTGATACGTCTACGGAAAACACAACTGGCGTCGTGACTCTCCATTTTCATAACGGGAGGAGAATAATTCATGGCTTTTTCTCCCTGACTGATGTCTTCTTAATGCTCGGACGATGAATTGATTATGAAACAATTGAAAATGTGCATACATCTGCATATTTCCCAAACGCAGATCGTGTACTGCCTTCCTACTGGGAAGAGAAGAGTTCAGAACACAGGGTCAGACAGTGAACTCTGGAAAATGTAATGTCATATTTTATTTTAGGCCTCTTAGAAGTACAAAAGCAAGTTCCTCTGGTCCCCAAAGATAGGCTTCACTCAACGGCAGAGACTCCACACAGGACAGATGCATTTCCATACAAACTCCTGAGCTTCTTAATATCCTTAATGGAACAAAGTGTTAGGCTGAGCTTAAAAGCAAATCTGAAGCACGTCGGAGATGAAGGAAAACCCCGCTCCGGGTGGCAGGAGCGGCTGAGTACGTACAGCCTATTGTACCGTCCGCCTGTGAGCGGAGCTAGTCTTCAGCTGCTGATCAGAGCTGTGGAGGTTCTGCTATCAGCCTTCTCACAGCTGTGTTCGGTTCAGAACCAACGTTTTACTTCAGAGATCTTTTGAAATGGAAATGAGACGCGAGACACGTCCCTAAAAGTGTTAAATATGACCCGAATTAAAACTACTACAACTATTACTACAACTACTGTTATTACTACTACAACTATCGTTATTACTACAACAACTACTGTTATCACTACTACAACTACCGTTATTACTACAACTACCGTTATTACTACAGCAACTACCGTTATTACTACAACAACTACCGTTATTACTACAACAACTACCGTTATTACTACAACTACCGTTATTACTACAACTACCGTTATTACTACAGCAACTACCGTTATTACTACAACTACCGTTATTACTAAAGCAACTACCGTTATTACTACAGCAACTACCGTTATTACTACAGCAACTAGCTTTATTACTACAGCAACTACCGTTATTACTACAGCAACTACCTTTATTACTACAACTACCGTTATTACTACAACAACTACCGTTATTACTACAGCAACTACTGTTATTACTACAACTACCGTTATTACTACAACAACTACCGTTATTACTACAACTACCGTTATTACAACAGCAACTACCGTTATTACTACAACTACCGTTATTACTACAACTACCGTTATTACTACAACTACCGTTATTACTACTACAACTACTGTTATCACTACTACAACTACTGTTATCACTACTACAACTATTACTACAACAACTACTGTTATTACTACTACAACTGCTACTAAAATTACTACCACCACTGCTACTCTTCTACTACCACTACTTCCACTGCTACTGCTACTAACACAACTACTACTCTTCTACTCTAGCACTGCTGTTACTACCACTGCTACTACTCTTCTACTAATATTACTGCTATTACTACTACAACAACTGCTCAAACCACCACTACTACTACTGCTGCTAATACTACTACATCTACAACCACTACTACTCTTCTACTACTAGTACTCTACCACTACTACTACTGCTATTACTACTAATACTACTACTCTTCTACCACCGCCACTACTACTACTCTTCTACTGCTGCTACTACCACAACAACTATCCTACTGACAACTTCCCCACTGCGGCACTGAAAACGTATTCTCATCATCTTACCACAACGACTACAAGCGGCGCTGTGATAAATTTGAGTTGACTGTTCTTACTGGTGTTACTGGTTTTACGTGTGTGATTTAACTGATCAAAAACTCACAATATTACTATGATAGAGCTGCAGATACGAGGATGCAGATCAATATACAGAGATACACTGTGATACTGTCAACAATATATTACTGTTTGAATCATGAAGCCAAAGCTACTGTATAGCCTGTAGCTGTACTGGAGTTGATGGAGCCCCGCTGGGGTTTGTTACAGTGTAGGCTTACAAACACAGTTTAAAGGATTTGAACCCCAAACGGCCGCATGTCACCTATCAATGACACATTAATACCATGGGTTTGATCCCCGACTGCGGTAGTGATGCAAAACATACTGCAATACTGGAGTGTATCGATAGTTCCTCACACCCCTACACAATTCAACTAGATGTTTACACCTGACTAATTAAACCAAACCCAAAATGAGGTCAGATATCCATACATCCGCTGCATCCCTCCCTCTCTCACCCACACACTCACACTCGCTTCATGCAGTGGGTTGTAAAGAACTGTGAAGTAAGAAGTAGGCCAGCAAGTGGAGCCCTCCTGCAGGGCACAAGTGTCAGGAGGGTGTGTTAAGAGTGTATGAGAGAGTGAGAGAGAAGAGCGTGTGTGTGTGTGTGTGCGCATGTGTGTGTGTGTAGGTAAGAGGCTGTGCCTCTACATCATTAAAGACAATTACAGAAGGCTGTATCACACGGGTCGCGGAGCACTGCTTGGAGACAGAGCAGGAACAGATGCTCAGCTAGCTCCAGAGACCCCACTGCGCTTTCCCAGCTTCACAGAGCACCCCCATCCTCACCCCCCCCAACACACACACACACACACACACACACACACACACACACACACACACACACAGGCAACACGCATAAGAGCAAAAATGCTTGTGGACTTTAGAGTGTGTACCAGTACTTTACACATGTTCATTTGAGGAATGGCAGTGTGTGTGTGTGTGTGTGTGTGTGTGTGTGTGTGTGTGTGTGTGTGTGTGTACATATGCTAACTTAAAAATTGATTTTACACTCTGTGATCTCTGTGTAAAGCTCTTCTGAGACTGTGAGCACTTAACCTGGTCTACCATCTTTGACTTTAAAATGATCCATTTTTTTATGATTTATAACTTTACATAATTCAGCCATTCATTCGTTTAACATATACAACACTGGATTCCCTTTGTGTGTGTGTGTGTGTGTGCGTGTGTGTGTGTGTGTGTGTGTGTGTGTGTGTGTGTGTGTGTGTGTGTGTGTGCGCCATTATAGGGGTGCGAGCACAAAAGCCAAATCAGGCCTGTTACTTCAACCAATTAACAATAAACCCATGAATTATTAAAAATGAAGTGGGGAGAGAGTGAGAAGGTGAGAAGTGAGGGTGAGATATGAGTTAGGAGTGTGTGTATGTGTATGTGTGTGTGTGTGTGTGTGGGGGGGGGGGGGGGGTCATGAAGAAAAGAGTTGCTCAGGTTCGTGTCGGAACTGAGAGGAGCACCTGCAGGCCTCTGGAGAGCTTTTGTTAAATTGCCCTCGGCTAATTCATTAGACAGCTAAATAAATGTTAACAGGCTCTAAAGTGGAGAAGTGGCGACGAATACTAACTCAATTAAATGTAGCAAGATGGAGTTAAAGAGGACGGACGGTATTTAACAGCCTCGGCGAAGATGGAAGCAGTGGAGGAACACAAAGACCGTCATCGTCCTCTTCTGACGTGACTATTTGAGTGCGTGGCCTCACATGGCAGTTCTAGAGCACTCTATGCAGAATTGTTGGGAGCAATGGGATCTTGGGATGTTTGTGTGTGTGTGTGTGTGTGTGTGTGTGTGTGTGTGTGTGTGTGTGTGTGTGTGTGGGGGCCAATAAAATTCAGCAAATATACCTTCTCACCTCTCTCGTCCTCTGGAGAGAGGCTCAGCTTTAGTTACCATTTAGCATATGTGCTCCATCTCTTCCTCGCAGGCTCACAGGGAACGACGGGAAACCTGAGGATAGCTGAGGAAACCTCACATCGCTTCACGCACAGTACACACACTCTCACACAAACACCGCGACGGGCTCAAAACAGAAAGAAAGAAAGAAAGAAAGAAAGAAAGAAAGAAAGAAAGAAAGAAAGAAAGAAAGAAAGAAAGAAAAAGAAAGAAAGAAAAGAAAAGAAGAAAGGAAGGAAGGACGGAGGATGTTTTTCTACGACAGTGTCTTAGCAGTGAGACGTGTGGAGTAAATAAATATAAATGAAGGAATGAAGGAATGAATATATAAAATCAGGACGGAGACAGAAGCACTGGACGCTTGCTCTTTCATTAGCCTCATGTGCTGGTAAAGTCCAGCGTCCAGGGCCTTTCATTTAGCCATCACTCAGCCAGGCAGCGCAACAGCCCCCAGACCTGAACTGCCCCCACACACCAACTCCCACCCGCACTTCGCTCTCTTTCTGTCGTCTATCTGCTTGTCTTTCACTCTCACTTACTCCACCACTCACTCGCTCTGTCCAGAGGAGCAGACAGCACAGCTTTCAGAACAGAAGGACGGAAAACAGAGAAGAACTGAAGAAAGAAAAGCCACGCGTGGAACAGTCCATCCATCCATCCATCCATCCATCCATCCATCCATCCATCCATCTATCCATCCATCCGTCCGTCCATCCATCCATCCATCCATCACAGGTTGGCACAAAATAAATAAACACA